>VWYP01020863.1:21094-38151 GCA_013400435.1 Pycnonotus jocosus
TTTTTTTTTTTTATTTTGTGTGGCAATAGTAAAAAAGTATCCCAGAGTTCCTGAACAAATTTACATGAAGGATGGGGTACACCCACTGAAGATGGCAAAAAAAAAAAATCATCATCTCTGAGGGATCACAGCTCTGCTTTGTATAGGGATTGCTATTAAACAGTTAAAAAAGCACACACGAGTGGTAGTGTCTCTCCTCACAGAGAAATGTCTGCTACAGCTAGGAGAAATTAACTGACTTATCCCAGCACTTTCTTGCATGTCAATGTCTAACTTTTTAATCACTACCACCCTGCATAATATGGAAATTAAGAGCATCATCATTTCCAGTAATTACCAGAAACATACACATTTTCCAACAGGGTGACATTATGTCATGAATTCCCTTGTCAAGAAGAAAAAAAAGACAAAACATATCATACTTGTTTGAGAAGGCAAAGTGATAGATTTGTCATGAGGGTAATCATCTATATAAAAAACCCCCCGACTATTATCAACTTCCTGAATTTCTGAAAAGGGATTCATTTTCTGCCTGAGCTAATAATGAACATTTTTCTTCTATTCATCATCTTCAGCTTTTTTCTCTCTTGAGATTCATTTATCTCTAGCTACTGAACCTGAGAAATAAAAAAATAGGAAACATCCCTTTTTGAAGTAATGGCTTAGAAGACTATTAAATCAAGAGGCAAAAGATGGATTTTGAAGGTGTACGTTTGAAATTCTTGTAACAGCTGCAGGTTTTTAACAGAGGATCTGCACCACTGGTTTAGCATAGGTATTGGAGAAAGTAAGTTTATCCAGTGAAAGCACAAAGTGGAGAACTGTGGGGGTTTTTTCCAGATAACAGTATTTTTTTTCCAGATAAAATTCACAGTAAAAGGTGTGAAACTGAAGAAGTAATGAGATCAGTGGCACTATAAAGTACAATTCATGCTGCAGGAATTAATCTAGGATGATTGTTCAAGTGCATTTTAAATCTAAAATGGCATGCATTAAAGCAGATCATGCAGATGCCTGAAGTCTTCCCAACCCATCTGCCCATGCATAGCTCTCAGCCTGTCAGACCCTCACTTGGGCCACTGAAAGACTGTTTTGTGCTACTGAGATAGAGAGTGACAGCCACACTGGGGGAAATGGCCCAAAATGCTTCTCCTATGGTACAGTGGGACCTGAGGCTCCCGGGGGAGCCGAGAGTCTCAGCCCTGCTGAGCTTTCCCTGCTGCTGGCATCCCTGCTCTTTGGCAGGGCTAAGATGGGACATTTCTGCAGGGAAAAGGAGGAAGACTCAGCATTTGCATTTTAATTCTTCTCTTCTATGATTCTGCTGTCACGTTGTCTTACTATCCCTACTTTGTATTTCCCAACAAAATGAGACCTCATAGCATCAGCCTGTGCAAGCACAGGAAAGAAGATCCCTTACACACATGAGATGGAAGGAGCAGGACTTTGCTTTAGAGTAGGATGCAGAGAGACCTCCCCAAATGCCCTTTTACCTCATCCCATGCTCAAGGTTTTCTGGCATGGCAGGAAAAACCATACAATCACTGTTGGAGGTGCTTGCCTGATGCTACTGGGTGTGCTTTCACAAGGTGATTGCGTAAGTGCATTAAGATCTCTCACTTGGGTGCTGGCAGAGGTCTCTGGGCAAATCAAGGAGTCTAACTTCCAGGAGGAGGTTTCTGAGAGGTGTGCTTCAGCAGCATTAGGATCCACATTCAGGTACAGGTTTCTGACATTAACTGGTTCCATAACTTCCATGGTGTCTCACTGGGATGCCATCCAAGTACAGCTTCTTGCTCTAACTTGCTATGCTAAGCAAGTGTATGGGATTTGAGAGATTACTCCCTGAGATTCTAGCATGCTGGTCAGAAGCCAAAATGCAGACAACACCTGTGAAGTCCCAAAGCTAAGCAATTTTAGTATGCAAGGCTGAGTCTGTGCAGGAGAGGCAAATTTCACTGGCTTATAAAGCTGGTAGTGAAGCACAGACCCTCTGCAATTTATTTCAGCAGTGTTTCCAAAGCCAAGGGGCAGCAGAAAGGAATGAGTGTAAATTCAGTCTCCACTCATGGGTTCCCTGCTAGGAAGCAGAGACAGCTTTCAACAGCAAATTCTCGTTTCAGTGTTGTATTAACTAAGATCAGGACTGGAGAAAAAGCAGAGGCTTTAATATCTGGTACTGAAGGCATCAAATCATGATGGAGGTCAGCAAAACAATTTTATTCTCCAGGTGATTTCTAGACAGACTGCTCTAACAGAGTTGCCAAGAAACTCGGCTATCCCTAGGCAGCACCCTAGAAGTAAATACTCACAGCTGTTTCTAGAATTTTGCATAGTGAGTATTGAAATGGATTCTCTACTTAACACAGCAGACAGCTAGCCAGAACAAAGCATGAAATCAAATTCCATCAATCCCTTAAATTTGTTTATGCAACCCATTGTTACTGCTCACAGAACAGCTTTGGCAAGCAAAGGCCATGACAAAACATAGCTGTAGTTTATGCAGAGAAATTCTT
Organism: Pycnonotus jocosus; assembly: GCA_013400435.1. NCBI lineage: Eukaryota > Metazoa > Chordata > Aves > Passeriformes > Pycnonotidae > Pycnonotus > Pycnonotus jocosus. The sequence continues at coordinate 23,611 of VWYP01020863.1, forward strand.
CCCATCTGCCATTTTTGTTGTCAGTTGTTTTATATTGATTTCTCTCCGTGCAGTTCCAAGTTTAATCCGGGCACAGCTGCACTGAACCAAGGAAGCTGAAGAAATTTTTCTCTTCTAGTGTAGTAGAAATGGGGGAGAAAATGGCACCTTATCACATATTTTTTCTGGCAGGAATATGTTAGAACTTTGCTGTAACACTGATGTAGATTAAGCTTGCACTTATGACTTCTGATGCAAATATTTCTGGTAATTTCATTTTATCTGTGACAAGCAAGATGAAATTCACACCAAGGAACATGTTCTCAAATAACTTCTTTCTTCACATGGGAATAAGCTGACACAGCACATGAATTATGGAGTCACAATTACATGGTGCCATATTACAGTGCTTAGACTTATAAAGGTTTTGCCTTAACTGTGAGCAGTATTTCTTGGGCAGTAAAGGGATTTGATCTGTATCTACCTGGACCTCCACTTTACCTATAATCTGAAATGGCACATGGGATGTGCCCTACAGATCATTGTCAGTGGTCACAGGGTATATTCATTCCTGTGGAGTCCCTACTTCGAAACTCTTCTGGTCACTGCACAGCCGTGACAGAGAAAGTGTAAGCAGGCAGTGTAATCACAGCAGCAGAGCAGCTACTGTACATGAGGAGAGGAGCAGAGGCTGTTGACCTTGGTAAGTGGAGTATGAGCCGGAGACTTGCTCATACCAAGCACAGGGAAGAAAACTATTTAAGTTAAAAACATGTCTCTGTAAGATGACCACAAGGGCATCTAAATTAAAGGATTGCTGAAGCAGTGAGGTTTGGGGCTGCCAGCCTAACTACCAGTAAAGCTCAGAAAGTTCCTTTCAGTTCCTTTGTTTCTATGGTAGCTGTAGCCTTGACATGAAAAAATCCCAGTGGTGGAGGACTACTGCAGATACATTAAGAAATCTGAAATGCAAATGTTATATATCACTATATGCTGTAAGGAAATTAATCTGGTTTAATTTTAAGGCTTTTCAATCAGAAGGGTTCAGTTTAATAGAAATGTTGATGGAAGGTGTGCTCACTTGTATTCATAACTCCTTTCAATGCATGCTGAAGTCAGACAAAATCCACTGGGTTTTATTTACCAGCAAACCTTCATGGCAGATAAAGCAACCACTGCAAGAAACCTGCAATTCTTCTTTGCTAATGAGCATTCCTAGATTATTGTGTGACAGGAAGAATATGTCCAGGGAATACCCTGCTGAGCATTTCATCCTCCCTGGAATATGCTTTTGTGAGATAAGTCATAATAAATGTAATGTGCCAATTGTCTAACCTATTGGGAAAGAGCAGGTACATGAACAACTTGGTGCAAATATGGGAGAACCTGCTGACAGGTGTGGACGTGGTTTAAATGCCATTTTCAATGAGAGCACTATAGTTAAAGGCCAGGCATGTAGATCACTTGTGTAATATCTGGAAAGTGTCCTCCTGCTGCTGACAGGAAAGACTGACAATGGAAAGTCTTTTCTTACAATGCCTGATACAAAAAATCAGGAATTACCAAAATGGCCAGCAGAAAAATGGAGGAAAGAAAAAGAGGCTCAAAAAGGTAATTGATAGGAATTATCTGAGGAATGCAAAATATATCTTTGTAATATGGAGTTCCAAGCTTTAAGAATGCCATCAATGAAGGGCATGAAGTGACACATATTTAAAGTTCTAGAGACTAACTGGTTTATTCTTCAGAAACTTCTAATTTATTGACTAGGAGAGTCAACTATTTAGGGAGTCAATTGTTTTTTCTTCAAAAGGTGTTAAGAGCATGATTCATCTTTTTATTTTGCTGAGCACCTGACTGGAATGTCCTTCCCTTCTCCCATGTGGACAATCATTATCGAATACAGCTTCCCTATCTGTTCCCAAACTGATAAACAAAGCTGTCAAGCTCTCCCCATCAGCTATGAATATAAGTAAAAAGCTCCAATGGTTTCCAAGAGGAGAAAGATAGACAGGATGTTGAATGGTAGATGAGGATATTTGGAATACATCTGTGGGCACACACTTTGTCATTCCCCACTCAGTGCATCTCCAGCTCAGAGGAATGCCTTCTCTTACACAGGAGCAGCTGTTACTGTTTGGATTGTAAATAGTCATAAGCCATATGGTGTGGCAGGAAAAAAAAAACTTCACACTTTCTCACATGGACAAATATTACTATTGCAAAGCATAAACACATCAATATATATGTCTTTTCTCTGGGGAAGAATATAGTCTTCAACGTGATGCTAAAAAAATTATTGGCTTCCAGATGAGCAGATTACCTGTTAACATTTGGTTTAGATTTTTAGAATTTGGATGTCTTAACAGAAAATAAACGTAGGTGTGCAGTAGATACAGCATTTTCAGATTGACAGATGAGGTGAAAGAGACACAAAATATAAACTGAGGTAGTGAAATGGGAGAGATGATTAGGAAGGGGAAAAAAGTCTACATGCAATTACTATGGAAGAATATATTACTATCTACTAACTAACTACACAAAACCAGCATGACTGTGGCTTATCATGCAAATGGATCAGCAGTTTCTTCATGCATGTGAATTTGAACTTTCCACCTGGTCAGTGGTGCATAAAGCATTTCAGATGTTGGCAGATTATACCCAGACAAGAACAGGCCTCTCAAAAACGATGGGACCTCTGCTTGGTAAGGGAAGCTGAGAAAAAAAAGATGTCCAGAACTCAGAACAAGAAGATGCAGTCTACTCTCTTGCTGCACCCAAGCTAAGGGTTGCTTTCATTTTAAACAATGATATTTTTCAGCGTTCGTGTTTAAAACCTACTAGTGCTTTTATTTATGTTATTGCTAAAGAACTCTTTAGCTTATCTTTCTGCTTCAAGCACTTTAATTTAAGGAAAGTGTGATCACTCTTCACATTGTGTGGTGAAGCTGGCAACACACAGAGTTAACTTACAGTTCTGCAGAGCCAACTTTCTGAGCTACACCCCAAAAGTCTTAGCAGTGACACTGCACTTGCCAATAGCAAACACTAGCACATCCTATTAGTACGGTTAGACAGACCCCATAACAGAACCCATGACCTGGCAATTAACACTCCTTCTGTTCTGTGCCCATCTCAACCTGTATCAAATGCTAAATTGACACCAACTGGCACAACAGAGAGGTTCTGAATTTACATGAAGAAAATCTCCGTCAGCAAGAGGTTTTGTTTTTGACTAGCTGCAGCCCAAATGAAATGAGCCAATGATAAGGATGGCAGTGCATGTCTGAGCCTACAAGAATGACTCCTGACCTGAGGACACCAGCAACCACAAAGAAATTCAAGAGACCTTCCACATTCATCATCCCTTGATGAGAATCACAGTCCAGACCCGATCCATGGATATAAACAGAGGCAGCAAATCAGCATCTAACATGAAACAAAGGAAAAAAACCCCAATCTTTCGACAGGATTTGGTGTCCCTGCATCAAATAGCTATTTTGCTGTAATGATGTCCCTACCATTCCCAGTTTTCAATGAAAATGCCTTTATGCTTAAACACTTCTTTACCACTGTTACCATTTCTATCTTGACATCATAAGCCACATTCTGTTATTATGTATTTTGTTACAAAACACAAAAGTGTAAGCAAAATGCCTGTGGATCAGGAGAACGGGTCCACTACTGCCTTTGTAACATTCAGCATGCCTCTAAGTGTTTTCTTTTTATCGTTGACAGGGGGTGTGGCTCAGACCAATGGTTCAGTAAGGACCAGATATCCTGACTCACTCTCACACCAAGCTGGCTGGATAACCTCATAGTCAAGACACATGGGGAACCAGTTCACCAGGTTCCAGTGCTGAGATACTCTGCCAAGCAACTTGAGAATCCCATCCAGATCTCGGCTCAGCACAGCCGTGCTACTGCAAACCTCTCTACAAGTGTGAACGCCAGCACATCTTCTTCATGACAATCCGCTGGCTTCCTCCACAGCAACGCAATGCATTTGCTATTCTCTTTTGAAATTACAGCCAACAGTTCTGGGCACCTTTCTTTTAAAATACTTCTGTAAAATCACAATGCTCACACAAACATAGCCTCATTTTTGATTTCAAGAAAAGGGAAATCCCACAGACAGAACATTTCATTGCATCTTTTTCATGTAGCATTTCTAAAGCTCAGTCTTGAGTGCAGGGCTCTACTTTTGGCAGAGAGAGCTCATCTGAGAAGAGAGTACAGTTAGATGATGATGGAAGTGCAACTGTTCCAGGGGAAAGGTTCTAAAAACCCCAAGACACTGCAAAAAAATAACAAACTGAGATTTTCTCCGAGTTTTATTTTTTAAAGATGTATTTAAGCCACTTAGCAAATAAATCATCCAGGAGACATTTCCAAAGTGGTCACTGGACTTGAAGTTGCTATAAGTAAGTTGCAAAGGTAACTTCTTTGCATGGGAACCTGTTCAAAATATATGTTCAGACAACCACAGAGGCTGTCTTTGCCCATAAAACTCTTGGTTTACAACCAGATTACATGATTGCAGCCTAAAGGTTCAACAGGACCCCATCATTTCCACTTGCAAACCTGCTGCCGTGAGCTGATGACTTTAGCAAAAATCACATATACAAGACAAAAAAAAAAAAAAGAAAAAAAAGAATAATTTGATAGCTTGCAGACTTTAGCTAAATTACGGGGGAAAATATTAGCTGAAGTCATACATCCCTAATATGCTGGTTGTTTGTGTACTCCTGTATTCTCAGCAGTGGGACAGACAAACAGTTACTTTAGTCACCATTTTTAAACCAAGGAAGTACAAATAAGTCCTCACAAATCTGAACAAGTTTTCTATTAATCATGGTTTCCCAACTGCAGTGCTCCCCAGCAAAGACCTAGAGACAGCTGAAACAGTGTCATCAGACTAAATATACCAGTCGAGTAAGAAAAAATTACTGACATTTTAAGAATATGGAAAGAGATTAGAAAGAATATGGAAAAGAAAGAATATAGAAAGAATATGAAAGATTTTGTGGGAATAGTGTACCACATGAACAAAGTACAATCCACTTTGTAAGCAAGTGTAGTAAAATGGGTTGTACAGTGACTTCCTCAAACTGATCTAAGGCTGCCTGTGGCAATGCCTGAGACAATAAGCCAGACGCACTGATTACAACCTTTACCAGATAGATCAGGCTCCCTTTCTCCCTCAGAAAAGAAAGTGTTCTTTGAGTTACTTTAGAAAGCCTCCAGTTGATTTTTCCTTTTTGTCAGGCTAATATGAATGTCCTGATTACCATCAGCAACGAGAGAAGGCACAATAAAGTTTACTTGTCCTAACCTGCAGCTATGCATGTAAGTACCTCCCTTTACTTAAGAAGCATTATTCTGTCTGGCCTTTCTGCACTTATGGGCAAAACTTGGACTTTAAAACCCTACAGTCTCTCTTTGGCTGAAATCAATAATTCAATGACTGAAATGTTAGTTGCATTTTGATGGCAAAAAAAAAAAAAGGCAAATAAGAAAAAAGAAAAAGGCTACTTACAGAACATGCAGAATACTGTTCTCATAAAGAGAACAGTCATAATTAGTCACCTTTAATTTTTTCCCCATCAGAAATAAAATTAGGTTATGATTTTATTTTTCCTTTTTTAAAAAAAGTAAAAACCCCACCTCTTTAAATACCAAGATAGCAATACCACAAATGATCTTGAAAATCTGTGTTACACTTATCTTAAAAGCAGCTGCATAGACAAAATGCATCTGTTTAATGAGCTGACATGTTTCCTTTTCAGATTCTTCTGAAAGCCCTATGAACTAACTGTGAATCAGATTTGTATCTTGATATTAAAAGAGAAATCACATTCCACTTCCCAACGGAACACAACAGCAAACGTGCCTGTTACTGTCTATAATGGCTACATTATGTTTTCCGCTTAATAAAAGACATAACCCTGCAGAGAGAATAGCAAAATCACTTCCATCTTACTTTTCAGAAACTGCTGAATAAAACTCAGAACAATAAAAATCCCTTTCCCCATTCACATGGTTTACTCACCATCACTTTATTCCAAAAGTCAGTTTCACTTGAAAAATGATCCATAACAACAAAATGATTTCTTCCTTGTCAAAAGTACCACTCCAATCATTTAAATTACTGAACGCAGAAAAGGAAACATTGTGCTCCACACAGCACTCTAAACACGCACTGTTGTTTTTGCTGATGCAATGAGGCTTCTAAGCAAACCAGCAAGTTTGCAAGCAAGCTGGGTAGTGGCATTTTCCTTATGATTCAAAAGTGAAGTATGCCTCAGCTAACTGAATGCTCCCACAACATATAATAAAGGAACTCAGGGATTCATACACGTCTCTAACACAATCATTTGTAAAACTTCTACTCCTATTACCATCTCTAAGTCTGCCACACCTCAAAAACGACAAGTCAGATACAAACTTCTACTGGGTGCTATGTGCAGCCAAGAGAAAGGCAGTTTCAAGCCAGAGGCTTGTATTTAAAAGTCTCTGAAGTTTAAGTCCCTAAGGTGTATGAAGTTACATTCCATGTATGGAATGTAACTGTGGATTCCTGCTTTCTGCATATATAAATATGATAAAGTTCATCATGAGCTACACATTAAAAACATAGAGTCTGCCGCAATGCATTGCCAGATTAATGCACAAAACTACTGTGATAGGAAGAAGTTACAAAACTTTAAATATTTATATTTAAATACTTAAACATTAAAGTATTTAAATAGGTTTATAATTGCAACTTTTAACAATTAACACCCTCCTCTCTCAAGTGCCAAGAAAAGCACGGAAGAATTTGCAGGGTAATTTTCTAAGAAATGGGGATAACAAGATCCGGGGCAGATCTAAAAGCTATGTCTTCCTTTCCACAGAGGTGCAGACCTGTCTAAGCCCTGAGAGGCAGAGTTTAGAAACAAACCTCTGCCTTAAGATGAAGAGGGGAGAAATCCATAACAACCTAATGACTTCCTGATAGGTGGGAGCCTCCAGTGCAAGACGTGTCATTTATTTCATCAATCTTTAAAGCTCATGTCAGCTGCCTTGACAGGTAAACCTTGTGAAGGCTCAAAATCTTTCAAGTTCCAGACATCAGCAAACAAATGCTGATGCAGACCTTTACATGACCATCAAGCCCTCACCGGATTCATTGAATAACCTTTTTTCCTTTGCCAGCTTTTATTCTTTTGACACACTGAGGTCTGAGGCAGTATTCCCTCTACACCACTTGACGTTTCCTAATGAGCTGGGAGCACTGCAAGCGCTGCAGCCCTTACTGCCTTGGAAACTACATCAAGATGAATGTTCTCCACAGCTACAAGTTTTAACATTTAAAAGCTCATGTTTTCTTCCAAGTTTCTATCTTTAACATCTTCCTCTGATGCCCTTGCTGTGCTTGCAAGTTTCTCTTACAACTCGAAGAAGCAGGCAGGCAAAACTAGGTAAGGACATGGAATAAAGCAGGGAGTGGCTCTTATGGGAGCCCCAGCACCCTCTGCTGGGGCTGGAGTCATGGGAGATAGTTGGGCCAGCCTGTGGCACTTCATCCTCATAGCTGGGGTGACCCCTCAACAGCTGGGGCATGAAACTCCTACCCTGTGTTTTTCACTGGGTGAGAGAGCAATAATGCTACTGGCCTGTGTAACTAAAAACATAAGGAAAACCTTCTGCTTTCTTACAGCCTAGGAAATTCTACATAACACCTAATATATATAACATCATAATATCTATGCTACTATAACCTGAATGACTTGAACAACTTACTCTCAGGCAGCAATTAGATTAGTGGGACAAAATGAGAAAGAGAATAGGAAATGCTGTGTTTACACCCAATAAATTTCCCAGGCTAGCGAAACATCCATATTGGACTCTGACTGCATACTTGGGCTGTTTAACACACTGATGAAATTTACAATCCAGCTACCTGATTTCAGATATCCTGATCTGTGCCATCCCCAAACAATGTGGAATAAATTTAGATGCAGCTTTAATCAGCACTTTTCCCCCCAGTTAATAGTTTCTGTGTTCTACTTATACAAACAAAATTAAATTAAACAGGATACTGATCATCCTGTATCTGTCCAGAAATAAATAACTTCAAAGGATGTCATTCAGCAAAATAAGTGCTTTTCAAGCTCTTTGATTTGCAAAAATTAGCAAACTGTTTGTTATTGGTATATACATTTTTCTAGCTTTATTCTCTGAATCCTGCAATTCAGCACATTAATATGACTCTGGCAATTTGTGGAACACACACATCTTTGTCCGTTTGGAAGGGATCCTTAATCCTCTGGGCTTTCCAGTTATGAACAGAATGTCTCCAATATCTTACCTGTTGCTTTCAACCATGTTCATTGAACCCAGTGGGTTGAAAATATGTCTCCACTGTAAGCACTAAGGAATTTTTGTAGATCCATTACATTACCATGATAACAGTACTTTATTTTACTTAGTCATTTTACTTTGAGAAGCATTTGAGACCATGTTATAAAATTTAATTTACATTGAAAATTACTTCATCTTAGATTAATTTAAAAAACTAGAAAACAATTTCCACAGTTCTTTTTATTGTGGTGAGAAGCTGTGATGTAAATGCTAAATGACTGAGTTCTTAGTTTTGAAGTAATGTTTGGAGGGGAGCGTGGAAAAGGAGAGCAAAGGGTGAGTGACGGCAGCCTGTGCACTGCAGGATCCTGTAAGCTGGCATTTGGGATAGATATAGCAAGGAAAACCACAGAGGTGAAATGGTGCATGGGTGAAATCATCTTTAAAAGTCTATTTATCTTTTTTTTTTTCTTTTTCTCTTTCTTTTTCTTTTTTTTTTTTTCTTTTTAATCTTTTGATTCTCATGCTACACAGCATAAAATCTTTCATCAGGATCATAATAAACATCTATCAGAGATCTTTCTCTGCTGCCTTAACAGAAGGCCAAATAATTCAGAGACCAGTTGAAGTTCAATTACATTTTTCTGCAGTAAGCCAGAGAAAGGTGCAAAGTAAATCACCTTTATGTACCCTTCCTGAAGTTCTTTTATATTGATCCCCCCCAGAAAATGTGGTTTGAACATTTTCACATGTTCATCATCTAGCTCTGAGGTTTGGTTCCAGTAGTAAGCACAAGTACATTCTGTTTTTCCATGCCCTATTTCTGAAGCAGAGCTTGTTCCTGCAGTCATATACTCTTTTCTGAGCTGTGGAAGTGGAGCAGTTCACCCCAGAGAGTTAGGGGTGAGGCCTTCTTTGCTCACTGCTGTCACACTTCAGAATTCCCTTATCCTATGGGTGATTAGAACAGTCCACTGTAATACTGCTGCTCTCAGTACAATGTGCACAAATTTCTCTATCCCAAAATTTAAATCGCATTATTCTCCAGAATCATCACTCTGGACTCACAAGCAGAGGAAGATTTCACATCTGATTTACTTCAGGAGGTCTGGGCTTTGCAACATGAAATAAGGTTGCAGATGGGCTTTTATTGACTGAAGAAGCATTGCACTGGCACGGAAGCCCATCAGTCTGAAAGTTAGAATCTAAAGTGAAATTCTAGCTGTTGAAACAAGTCTATGCATTGGTTAACATGACAGTTAATCATTCTGGACTTCACTAACGCCAAATTACATGCTCCTTTAAGGCAAATAGCTGACTTGCAGCTAACTTGCAGAAGAGTTCTATGTCCCCTGCAGCTCTTTGAAGGAAAACTCTGATCAACAACAAAACTACTTTTAACTGCCCCATAATTATTAACAACACTGAGATTATCACTGTAGAAAGTATCCTGTCTCCTATTTTTACACCACTGTGGCTCTGAACTTGCTCACTCAAAATGCACTATAATTATGACTTGAATACTGAATGCTGATTTAAAAAAATTTAAACCTGCCCATCCTGGGCACAGGCAGTTCCTCTCATGACAGGGCAACATCTAACACCGTCACAATAAAGAGCTGGGCCAGAGCACTGCCATGTGCAAGTGAGCTGCCAATGTCCTGCTTCCTAATTGCAACCACCTGTTTTGTGACTGCTGATCACATCCCTCAACAGGGCTTGAATAAGTTATTCCAGGATGTGCATCACTACTCTGATATTCTTTGTCTTAATGCTTTATGCTCAAATCAGTGCTGTCAGGTCAAAGCCTTACCAGCAGCAATGCAGGGTGCATCTCTCTATGGGACATGGAGAGGAAGATGAGGCACATTGTGGCCCTCAATTCACTGTGGTTTGTAAGAAATGCCACTTCACAGAAGAAGAGATTACAGAATTAGAAATTATATAAATAGGCTGAACTCTTCCAATGTACACTTTAGGGGAACTATAACACAAATACAGACTATTCCACAATAAGAAGTGAGAGCACAACTGCAAGATTTATGACCTACAATATTAATTTAATAATCAAGTCCTTATAAAATAAGATGTAACACCATGTGACAAGGGAGCTGACAGTACCTCCCCAATCAGTGCTAAATAATGCATCCATAACAATTGCCTCTCACTTGATTATGGTAATGTAGTTGATACTAGACACAATTCAAAGATTATTGAAGTCAATGAGTGTTCTTCATTAATGCCAATGGAATTTGAATCAGACTCAGCAAACTAAAATATAAGAGAGGAGCTAAACGTGTAGTATGGGCATAAGAAGCAACAGTGGTTCTAACCTTGAAAAGAATTATTTTTGAATCTTTGTGACAAATGTAAATGGTTAAATGCAACCCTGCTGTGAGTCTCCACTGTTATCTGTGCACATGACCTCCTTTGACACCCCAAAATACAACTTGGTCACAAAATATCAAGTTTTGATCATAATATCTAAATTCTAAGTAAACTCCATAATACTGGATTCAACTTTACAGTTGACAATTATTACACAAAATGGCAACAGTTCTAACTAAAAAGTCTGGGGGGTGAGAGGAATTATTTTTCATATTTATTACAGAAGAGTATATGAGAATACAACAAAAAGGACTCTGGTTATTAATAAAGAAAAAATGAGATAAAAAGGACTCCAACATCTCTGATGATGACCCCAAATGCAAACTATACAGTAAATCTGGATACGGCTGTGCTAGGGGAACCTTAAATTTTACCATTTGTTCTTTCTTTGCTTGTTATGTTCTTGCTAGTTCTTTGTTATGCTACAGAGACTTGTAAGGATCAGAAGAAAATTTGCTTAGGAAAACCTTATAACCCCTTTACTCAATTTTCCTCAGTTCTTGTTTTATTAATTTACAACATTATAAGAGCACGGAGCCTTCAGAGGGGTTGGGACACTAATGAGGATGGTAAAGTTCATGGCGGGTTTGGGAATTCAAAGCAGAGGTCAGCATGTTCAACCCTGCAGGAACCCTACACAGGTCTTCAGCACTGACACGTACTAAAACTTTGTCAAGTTCCCAGATACATCTGCCAAAATAGAAGAGCGGGGAAGTGCCGTTTTTAGTTTTCTGGCTATTTATGTGTTTTTTTTTTTTCTCTCTTCCCTTGCAGGAACAATGATACTTTTTGAAATCAGGATGCTGACAGGAAGAGCTCCCATTGCTCTTTTCTTCTTTATAGATTCTGTAGCAGAAAACTCTGGTATGAATCAGAATTTGGAGTAGCAGGTAACCCTTCCCTGCTGAAATGAAGCTGGGACCTCAAGGTCACCTCCTGTGTGAGATGTAAGAAACACTCAGAAATACTGCGAGCAGAGGAGCACAAAGTAATTTTCTTGGATCAGATCTATGGTCTTTGGGGCTGTGAGTTAAAGGCAGCAGATGACATTGCTCTCCATCTGCAGCCAGACTAATGCAAGAAATGCATCTGTGCACATATGTCCCACGCACAGACCATGACACTTGGGCATCAATACAAGCAAAGAAAGAGTTTGCCTTGAACAAAGGAGTGCACATGAAATAGTAACTGTTTTTAAAAGCTGTGTTTTTAGCTGTTTTCCAAGGAAGTGGCTCAATATTTCTTCCTTAGCAGAGTTCACCGTCTTGGACAGACTGACAACAGCAATTTTAAGTTAGGCAAAGACCAAGACCAATACAAACCAAATCCGAACAAAAAACTTAGCTGCCTTATTTACATCTGATCTAAGTTTTGTGTACTTAGGCTGTTGACTATATACAGTGTGGTGTGTGTTGCAGACAATATACACAGAGTGCTGCCATTTCAGAGGGGGAAGAGAAAATCATAAACAGCTCTGTTACTTCTGTAGGAGAAATGCCAGCAATCTCTGGGAAAAGTGGGTTTGTGCTGACATAGATTTCTTATACGGCACATCACTCTATAATCTGCCTGTGCTAGAAGACAGTACAGAAAACCACTGACACTCTGCTCAGTCAGGCCTACCCACACATGACATTCTGATGCTGATTTCTTTAAAAAAGCTATCAGTTAAAAAAAGACAGAAAGAGGAAAAAGTAATTTTATTCTGAACTTTCCAATGGCTCTGTAAATTATGTTGTTCATGTTGCTGGCTTCCTACACAACTTTCTTACTCATTATTGGAGACTGCTGCCAATTACTGGGTTTACAACTCTAAATCCTAGAAGGCAAAGTAGATTTCAGTCAACAGATCTTGACTGGAAATAAAAAAGAAATTGATTTGTTCTTCTGTAAAGTCCCCAGTAAACAACAGTAAACAATGTTCTTTCTCTCTCTTGCTCAGACTTGCAAACACAAATTTTTAAACACCATTTTCTCATGCAGCATCACTTTCTCTCCATGACAAGGGCTGCTAGACAGTCCTTGTGTTCACCTTAACATTGGCCAGCACAAGAAAAACATTTATAGTCTAAGCTAGGCTGCAGCAAAGACTGATTACTTGTCAAAAATAAGCCAGAATTATACAAAATATATAAATAATCAGCAATATATTTATCAAACTCCTTGACAATACTATTTCAGAACTAACTCAGGGTTTGCTAGTTGATGGGGGAAAAAGGGTCCAAGACTAGATGTCAATATAATTCCAACCTGGCTCTTGGCAAAAGCAATGGCTGTGCCTCTACCCCTCCCCCAGCACCTGACTTTAAAAGAACATGATTTGGCAGTATTTTTGATAAGTCTCATTCTTGTTTATCTATATAGAATATCCATAGATGCTTCAGTAACTAAAAATGACACACAAGCCCCATGAATGATAATACTATCATTTAATTAATATAACTTTTATAACTTTGTACTTTCTCATATGTATATAAGCAGAGCTTTATTTTTTAAGCTTCAGCTCCTGGAATCACACTATTTATGAGAAGTTTAGTTTTCACAAAGAAAATAAGGTTGGTTTATGTACTCAGGATCTCAGAGAAGGGACATAAACTCTAATATGAAAAGGCATAAAATGAATTAAGGTAAATAACACTGGGGTTTTTTTTTCACATCTGGTATTAGCAATGGGGAAATCAAAATCTCTTAGCACCAACAGAGCCCCTTAGCATTTTTTTTGTATCCAAATTCTCTATAATAAATCACAATGTTTTACTCATCTATATTTTGTCCAGATCTGTGTAGAATATCACAACAGCTCTAGATGTTCTGGATTCTCTGGAACCCTGTGTTCCACGTTGCTGAGTTCCCTTGATTTCAGAAAGGAAAAGTGATCCTGCAGTACTTAATACTAAAATACAGTGTAAATGCTGGCAACCTTACAGTAGGGATGTTCTCAATGAAGCAACTGTAAATGGCTAATAAATCTCTAGTTTCAAATCTAGGCTTTAGAAAAGGCCATAGAAAAGGCCATAGAAAAGGCATAATTTAATTTCAATTATTAGATGCCAGGTAACTTGAAAGAACAGTCTTAAATGGCTAAATTGTTTAAGCCGCATCACCATCCTGAGGTATTTAATTTTTTGAATAAACAAATTGCACGTAGAATTATGCTTATTAAGTCAGGACAAAATATCAGCTTTTTAATGTTGTGTTTGCGTTGTGATCTTGCACATTGCACCCATGGTTTTCTTTCTTCTTCTGCCTGTTTAAGTTGTTCTATGATTTTCTTCCTTTTTCTTTCACTCTGTTGGAGTTTCACAGGGAAGAAACTATTTGGCATGGACTTTTCTCTGCGGGTTTGGGGTATTCCTTCAGCAGACGTCTCCTTCATTGGCAAATACAAAAGCAAACAGCAAAGGCGATCCCTCACCTGATGATGCGGGAGCTCCCATAAGATCCCACCACAGGGTGGGCAGTTCACAGAGCACCCCGCACCAGCCAAGGAAACACGCACAGTACCCGGGGGAAGCCTGGGCAGGGGTGGGCACTTACATTGGGCTTTGTTTGCTGCCTTTTCAATCTCGTTTGTTGCTATTCCCGTGCCCCGGGCCTGAGGCGGCGCCAAGGCCGCGCTGCGGTGCCCGGCGGTGGCCGCTAGGTGGCAGCGCGCGCTCGCGGAGCCGCCGCTGGATCGGGCCCTGCCCGAAGGTGCGGGCAGAGCACGGAACACCCGGGCGTGTCCGCAGAAAACTTGCTACGAAACTTAGCAGCGGTCCGGAGACAATTGTTTACACGCCCGCAGAAATACCGTGTGTGCTCGTTTTGCCTTGTTTTTTTTTTTTT
>VWYP01020863.1:38185-86550 GCA_013400435.1 Pycnonotus jocosus
TTTCTTTTCAGCAGAGCAAGTTTTGAACAGAACGTCCCCACCATCACCATCGCTGTTTAAGCCAACACAGAGACCAAGCAAGAGCATTCATGGAATCATACGCAACTCTGACTATACTGTGGGCTTTCCCTTAAATAGCTCCGACGGCAAAAGCAGCTCTAGTTTTATGCACATGTCAATTACAGAATCAGTTAGGCTGGAAAAGACCTCTGAGATTGTCAACTCCAATGTGTGACCGAACACCACCTTTTCAGCTATACCACAGTACTAGGTGCCATGTCCAGCCTTTTCTTGAACACCTCCAGGGACAGTGACTCCACCACCTCCCTGGGCAGACCATTCCAGTGTCTAATCATCTTTTTTATGACGAAATTCTTCCCGATGTCCAGCCTAAATGCCCCCTGGCACAGCTTGAGGCCATGTCCTCTCATCCTGTCAATGGCTGCCTGGGAGAGGAGACTGACCCCTACCTGGCTACACCCTCCTTTCAGGGAGTTGTCCAGTGATAAAATCAGCCCTGAGCTTCCTCTTCTCCAGACCAAATACCCTAGCTCCCCTCAGCCTCTCCTCATAGGACTTGTGCTCCAGACCCTTCACCAGGTTCGTTCCCCTTCTCTGGACAATAATGCCTATTGGATTGGAGTTTGACTGTGCCTCTCCTGGGCTCCCACCTCACAAAAAGCAACAAAGATCTGTCACTGGCCTGAAAGCACAGTGTGCTGCTTTGCTTTTCATCTTGAAAGAAATAAGAGAAACTATTTCTGGAGAAAAAAAAAATCTTAGCAGAGTAAGAATAAAAGAAAAATAAAAGAGACATTTAACCAGAGGCAGCTTTTAAGAGAAAACAGAGGTGGGTGCCCCTGCCCCCACTGGATTACTCACTAATCTGTGAAAGGAGAAAAACCTGACTAAAGTCTGGATAAGGAAAAGACTGAACCCAGCAGTTCCTCCCTAAGTATGCTAACTATTCTCTATCACCCCATCAATAATTCTGTCCAAGGATCAGACTGGAGAGCCAGCATACTCTATGTACTGTGTAGAAACTGTGGCTTGTCTGTCCCATCACCAGACATCCAACACTGAAAAAGAGACACGGCTGCTGGAGGGAACACAGATGATTACAGATAAAGAATTAGCTTATCCCTTCCTTTTTTGTGTGTGTGTCAGGGACATTATGTGCCTACAGTGACACAAGCAAACAGAAATTCTGAAACACAGAAGGTACATTTGACATCAGCATGTGTGTGGATTCATGAGGATCTCTTTCTTTCTAGGGTGTACAAACCACCACAGAGCCCTTCCAAGCCTTTTGTAGGCCAGGGAAATGACTGCCAGATTACACTATAGACATAAAATGTCATCTAACTTCCAGTGTTGTGTTTGGATGCCTTTTTTGCAGTTCTTTATGACACAAATTTGAGGCCATATAAAGACGTTTGATTACCCTCATTGTATATATCCTTGAGCTAAACTCGCAATCTGAATTGCCCCATTTGAAATGAAGGAAAGACTGGATAGTAGGATTCAAACAGCTGCCTTTATCAGCTGTATAATAGAGTTCCCACATAAGATATGTTTTTTTTTTTTCTCCACAGTCAGACATTGCTGTAAGATAAGTAAGAGGAAATTATGCAAGATGATAAACACAATTATTCAGCAGTTCAGGAATACCCTGCAAAACCCCACTAACCAAAAAGGTAATTACAGTCCAGACAAGGCAAAGAAGGGATGCTACACATGGATGAGGGAGAAATGAGGACTAACCTAGTGTGCCCCACCCCACTCCCCACTTTTTCCTTTTCCTTTTCTCTTTTTCAGTCTGTGTCTGTAAATGAGCCTTTCTCCAGCCAAATCTCACTGCAAGACAAATGACCTGAGAAGTTTCATGAACCTTCCTTCTTAAAAATCAATTATGTCTCCAGGCTGTAAGAATCAGAGGTCACAAGGGGTTCCAAAGGGCATTATCCTGGTTAAGAAAGATACTTTTGAGTGCATTAGGGCAAATAGAAACATGCTTTGAGCAGTTAAGGCTCTGGACAACTGCTGAGTAGAAGAAGGAGAGGGAGGACTAGCTCTGGATTTGCTCCAGAAAAGCAGCCTGGCTGGGGAATGTACAACTTTTCAGTCCCTATCTTCTGTGAAATGCAACTCAGCTGAGATACTGACACAATCTCTCATCTTGCACAATCTGTATAACTCACCTTCTCTGTCATGGTTACCACAACCTGCAGCTCTCCACAAAATTGTGGACATGCTGCTCCTCACCCTTGCAGGACAGAAATCAAACAGTAGAGAGAGTGTTTCACCCAACAGAAACTTTGCAGCAAAGCAAGGACTTGGAACCAGGTAGTCCATACTTCCAACTAGTCACTTCATGTCTTTCCTAACCTTTTCTTCAGTCAGGAATCATTGGGCAAGGTAGAGAAAATAAGGAGTGGTAGCAAAGAGGGATGGTGAGAAATTCAGTCAAGGACCAAACTTCAGAAGCCTTATTGAATATTACCAGTTACATTCATCTTTTTCTCAAATTGAACTGCAAAAGAAAGCGTGTGATTGGAGGCTTTCAATGGCAGCTGGAGCTTCTACACTTAGGGAAGTAATTTGACTTGTGATGTAAAATGTTTATTTTCAGGGCATTGAGGGGAATGTGTGGCCTGCCTAAGGCCCTGGCACAACTCAGCAACTTTTTTCACCATGAGCAGGGCTGTCCTGAGCATCTCAGATGGCAACCACCTGGCACGCAGCAGCTGGCAAATGGCCTCACTGTACTCGTAGGGCAGCGTGCTGCTGTGGTTACTCTGGTGTAAACTCCCTGCCTGGGCACTCCTGAGACAAGAGTGACTGAGCAAGGAGTTATACCTGTGTAACTAGAACAGTTTAATTACACTGGCAAATTTTCCCTGCAGATAAGCACCAAGACAGATAATTCTGACTCCTTTCCAAGAGAAAATCACTTTTGATGTCTCTGCACCTTTCTGAAGTCTGTGAGTGTGTACACTGCCTTCACCCATAGCAGGAATAACCTGCAACCCTGGACTTTACAGCCCCTATCACTTTGGATCACACCTGAATTTCTCATGCTACCACTTCTGCAATAAGTATTGAAAAATATAAATACTAAAAAAAAAAATTAAAATATTCTCCCCTAAGTACTACATAAGCCCCCCAACACCACATAGCTGGAGAAATGAATGTATTTTTTTCACTATTGTTGTTGTAAAAGGCTAATTTATTACCTATTAAAGCTTTTTCATTCTCTTCAGAGAATTACAGGAAACCAATGGAGAAACTAAGGAAACTGATTTAAAAATCTCCAGTCCCCCAAAAACCAGCCACAGAGTACCACTGAGGAGGATGTATGCAGCTTCATAACAGCACCCCTGACTTCTCTTCCAGCCTGGCAGTGGTCCAAAGCAGACTCATCTGCAACAGCCTGTGCCAAGCTGTGTCACGAGCTCCTAACAGATCTCAGGTGATCCCCTGACACTTCCACTTGTTCCTGCTGCTTTAAAGGCAAGTGACCAAACACGTACCCCCAGATCTTGTGCCTGAACCTGTTCAGCATCTGTCACAACCTCAGAGGCAGACCAGTGCAGATTTGAAGAAATTTTATGCTGGATGTTCCACTGACACTGGCATTTAAGTTATGACAGAAGATTTAACACCTCTCCCAGTCAGCAACTTTCAAGCAATGCTGGGCCTACCCAAAATCTTGAACTCTAAAATCAGGTACACCTAATGTATCAAAGATAAAAAATTATTTAATTTCATCAGACTATATCCAATCTAATCCTGCAAAAACATGGGAAAAATCCCATACTTGCGTAGTTGCACCTTGTTATTTACCAACTTGCAATACCTAGTAGAGACTGAGTGAAGAAAAGGTATCAGGCTTTAAATTAAATAACCCTTTCAACTGGAATTCAAAGTATGAACCCTTGATCACCAATACATGCAACTTCTTTCAAGTAACAGAGGTATTTGTGAGGGAGAAGAGTGCTGATTCCCATATGGCCTGGGAGTTTGAGCAAGTAAACTGCTTATTCTATATTGCCAGAGTTTGCTGGCACTATTCCTGGTTTGAGATGATAGCTTCTGTGCTAGGAAAACATAAGAGAATATTTGCTTTCTCTGGAAACTGTGTAGGTCTTGTCAACAGTCCACTTTAAGGAAGCATTATGGGACTCTTTTTCCTGTTTTTGTGTTTCTTTACAGGTGAAGAAAAAGCTTGCCACCACTCAGCCCTAAAAGCACATTTAGAAAATAACAGAAACAAGCATGACTAGGGCTAGCCTGAACGAAATGGCAACACGGACTGCACGCATGGTACACTGACAAAATCACAAAGGTCTTACATGCAATTACCAAAACCTGCAGAAATACTCAGACTTTGGGCCAAATCATGATTCATACTACAGTAATTCTACTCATTTCATTGGATCATTCCAGTTCCAAAAGAAGTTTCTTTTAAGGTTTTTACATTTCTCCCCATCATTATGACACTCATGCATCTTTCATAGAATGGCAACAAATTCAGACAATAGTCTTCAAGTTCTCAACTAGCTGACATTTTCTTTTCTAAATAAAACTGTTTTGGCAAGAGTAGAAGGAGCTGAGATTTACAAATATAAGGCAATGCCAAGTAAATATCTTCTTTGACAGAAAGTAGTTTTTCATGAACAATGGTCAAACTAGATCTTCACCTAATACTTGCCTTTCCATGACCAGATGTTCTTGACTTTCTCACAGAAGCTCATTGGTTAATACAACTTTTAAGATGATGACATTAGAGAAAAATGTAAAATAATTATTGCTTTTGAACACCTTTCCTCTTGTTTTGGCTTTGGACTGCAAGAACAAAAGATTCTCCTTGTTAAAGAAAGGTAAACAGACAATACACATGCCTGCAGTGGAGAAGGAAACAGAAGCGCTGCAACTGTGACCTCTCAGATGCCCCTTTGAACTGGGGAGGGAGTTGACAAAAAGCAGTAAACAAACGTAAAACTAAGAAGCTGTTGCTGCTGTCACTTCACACAAAAATGGGCACCAGATCCTTGTTAGCAGGTTTAGCAAGGGGTGACTAAAGCTGCTGGAAGGAGTCCAGCCTGAGTGCAGTCCAAGGGGCTGTCCCAGAAGGCAGCTGGACAGCCTGCCAGCTGGGAGCTGCACCGCATTTTCACATGCAGCTACAAAGCCTATAAATTAGGATTGCTGAGCTTGGAGTTAGCATGTGCATGACTCACTAACATTTATTAGAGAGGAAGGAGTGACATCTCCAAGAGAGCCTGAAGAGAAAAAAAAGAAAACCAAACCAAGGCATTGAAGTTATGTGGAGAATCAAAAAGGAGCTTGTGCTTCTCACTGTTCAATTGCATAGGGACTGAAGGACCAAAGTAAAATACTGGTTTAGTTCTTCAGTGTTTCGCTTTTCCATCTGGTCATTTTTCTGTTTGCCCCTTTTCACCCAAAGCCTGACTTTGTGTGTACATTTTTACATGCTAGAAGTGGGGAAGATTCTTGTCATTTGGGAACATGCCATAAAAGTCTGTGTGGGTCTGTTTTAGTAATCTGTGATACTTTTATGAGTAATCCACTGGCAGTTGAGAACCATTTTTTTTTTTCATTAGTTCTCCCAATATACATGTAGAGAAATTAGAAAATGAATTTTTTGAATTTACATACCTTGTCTTCAGAGTTAAGATTCACCCTCTTTAATCAAACTACAGACTTAGTTGTTTGAGCATGCAGTATATGTTAGTATGAAGAATTTATTTTAGAGCAGAACACCTTGCACATGTATAATCCTATTTATTTAAGGTGTTTCCATTAAAAGTTGAAGCAGAATATCTTTTCCTTTTCAATGATGTTAGAAGTCTTTCCATTAGCTAAACATGGGGAAGAAGGTCCCAGCTGTTCTCTTTTCCCATCAAGGTCAGTTGGAGTTTTACTACCAGTCAGCTTCAGTAACACTTTGTTACTGTTGAGTAACATTTTTATTCAGAAGACCAATTGTACTGCAGAGCTACAGCCCAACTGTCTTGTGGACTCTTCATTAGCTGATTTCAGCTAATGAATAGTAGAAATTATCCAGGCATTTAATTACAAAGCATTTGAAAGGGAAGAACTTTTTGCAGTTAATTTTCCTTTTTCACTGTTCATCTGACATTCTATCTCATACTTCAATGACTCTTCAATAATAGTGAAAAGGTGTCTATTTTAATGAGGGTCTAGTGTTTTTAAATAGCTGGTCCTGAGTATTGCTATCACTAGGCCTAGGTCTAGACTGTTCTAAAGTAATGATTTCTTTTTCCAAATACATTTAACCACTCCTCCAGCAGTTTAACAGTCCCACCAATTTAAGTCCCACTCTTTTTTTTTTTTTAATCAGTGCTGCAGCTACTCTACAAATACAGTAAGAATTACAGTAACAGCTTCAGTTCTAGGTTAGGCAATCAACAAAATATTGCTTACAATATATACCATACTCAATGAAAGAGAACTTTTATCTTGCTGCAGTGGAGCAGAGAGGCAATGGGCAGGAAAGGCTTAAAACATGAGAAATTAACAGCTCTGGGCTGTTCCCACCTCAGCCATGCTATAGGGCTGTTCTCTTCTTTCTGCAGATATGGCAAGTAATCTTTATACCTGTGATAGTCATCATATACCTTAATGAGTGCATTAGCACTTGTTATACACCTTGCCCTCCACACCCCACTTTTTTTTTTTTTCCATCACAGGTACTAACTGGTTAGCAGATTCACTAGCTATAATAATAGAATATCCTGAGCTGGAAGAGATCCACAAGGCTCATCAAAGTGCAGGTCCTGGCCCTGCACAGGACAGCCCCAGGAATCACACCATATGCCTGAGAGCATTGTCCAAATGCTTCTTGAACAAGCAGAAAGACAGTATCTTTCAGAAAGACAGAAAGCAGCAACTTAGAGTTTGTAACTGCAGTCTCCTTGCTAAAACAACCCTGTGGAGGCCCAGTGGCCTGCCACCAGGGTAGTTATGCCTCAGTCCTGGAGGGACCAATGCAAATAGGGAGAAACACCCCTCTAGATTATGGAGAGAAAAGCCTCCCTCCCATGGGCCTTTGCAGCCACATGATAGTATATTTTAAATTCTGTTACATTATTGGTTAGTTAGTTGATGTCACCCATGGTCAGCCCCCATCTACCATTTATGTACCCTTTCCAGAATGTTCTTCCCTCTCTTAACCCCCACTGGCCTAATTTTGCTGCAGTTCTCCATCCATTATCCTATTGGTTCCCCCCGGTTCCTAGTTATACCCCTGCACCACTTCCCTTTATCCCTATTGACCCTTGACCCTCAAATCTGCCCCTTTTGTCTCATATATAACCCTCACATATAACCTTGTGTCAGCCCAATTCTGTTCTCATCCCTGGACCTATTCAAAGCTACTTTCATCCCTAGACTCATTTGCTGTTCCCTGTTTGTGTTCCTGAATAAACAGCCTTCAGCTATCCAAACGAGATCCGTCCCTTTGCTTTGTCATTGGTGACTTTACAGCTGCGTACTCCGGGCTCAGAGATGCAGGACCGTGTTACAGTGCCCACGCAGTAACACAGCCCCAACTATTCCAACAGATATTCTCTAGACAGGCTTAACTCTGCTCTCTCCATCTCCCCATCAATGCTTTTAACCTTACCTGTCCTACCAAAACCCGCCATTATGTTAAGTTCCGCTCTGTTGTTAAAAGAACAAATACGTCAATTTTGGAGACTCTGACTGAATTCACAAAAAAAAAAAAAAAAAAAAAAAAAAAAAAAAAAAAAAAAAAAATCCATCCTCCTGAGATAAAACAAAAGACTCAGGAATAAAGATGCCACATTTCTTTGCCCTGATCACTGTGGCTGCACAGTCTTTGCCAATGTTCTGTGACAATTTTCCTTTCAAGAGATTTCTTCCTACTCACCCTTACAGTGTATTTTGTGTCCTCTAGCAGAAGTACTTCCAGGCACTTTCACATATGTGGAACACATCTGTAGCATGTAAAATAAAGTCCCTGCTGTAATGCAATGACCCAAGGTGCTCATGTTTGCAGTAACCTCTGTGAGCACATGGAATGTCTGCAGTTCCAGTGCTGTCTGAGCCTGGCATGAGCTCTGCCACTCTGCTGACAGCACAATGCATCTCCTTCTGCAAGTTATCTCTCTGCTCCAGGCAGACCATCCTCAAATACAGAGTAACATAAGCACCTAATGATCTGGGTACACTTAATTAGTTTTAAGAAAGATATAAAACATGTATCTTTTCTTCATTTCATTTTAAATGTTTGCCAGTCTGGGAATTTAAGAGAACTGATTTATTCTATCTGATATCTCAGCTATCACTGACAACAGTATTAAAAAAATAAAGAAAACTTTGACAAGGAACTTTAAGTCAAACCTTCTCAGCTTCATTGCTCTGAAAGTTCAAATAAAATCAAAATAAAAAATGCTGGTTCATTTGGAGTTTTGCAAAACCAAACCCTGACTGACAAAGTTTTACAAACATGAAAGCTCCCTTGAGGCATCCTTAAGTGCTCTGATTTATTACAGCATTGTAGCTAATAATTACTTTCAGAGGGGAAAAGAAAGGTAGTTCCAGTCTGTAAATTGTTGCTTTGTGATGTAGAAGAGTAACAATAGCCAATATGTTTTACTTAGGTGTACTGTTAATTTTAAAAAAAATCACAAAGTTATTTAGTTAGTTAGTTAAAGCTGTTCCCATAAGGGGAACAACTTTAACTCCAAGCAAACCCTTCAGACCTGAGAGAGCTGCTGGACAAAGAGCAGTACTGCCTACCTCACTGGAGATGCATGCTTGTGGGTAGGGTGACAGCAAGACATAAAAGTGATAACAAAAATTACAGGTGCTATAGGAATCCATTTGGTTGATCTATTCTTATAGTTCCGGAAAACACAGTGCACATCAAAGACATATAAAAGCTGCATCCAGATTATTTTCTCAAATAAGGTCTTAAGAAACACGATTTGTTAATCAGGATCTATGCACTAAACATATCAAAGACACAGGTGGGGAATGTGCAATGTTGTTAAATAAGTCTGACCTTCCTTCCTCACATCAAAACAAATCATGTTCCTGAGTAACAGCTATGGAGTTAGAAAGGTTTTGGACTTGGTCATCAAATGCATCATGAAAGAAAATGGCATACAATGAGCTCTGTGCACACACTGTTTTGCTTTGGGCAATCATTCATTCTCCTGTGTTATGAGGGTGACTATTACACAATCAGATGAACCATTAACAATATTCTATTTATGGGTGCTTGATTCCAACCCTACCACTGGTACTGAGCCCCTGATAAACACAGTGTTTGGGTTTTATCTGGTGTACATAAACTGCTGATTTTTGAATGGTAATGGTTTATAAAATCCAGTACAGAGGCTGTTGCAGAGTGGTGCCTGACTAATGGATTTATGGAAAAGCAAATGCAAGAATACAGACCCTACTGGGAGAAGCAGAAGGCTGTTCTTTGGTTCTTGTACATCCAAACAGTTTTAAATTGCATGAACTAATAAAAGTCCATCTACTGTCTTGGTGTTTTTTTCAGGTTGCAAGGATGCATAGTTTTGATTTACTGTTTTTGAAAAGATAGTGTTCTATTTCTGTATGAAAATGATTCAAAGGGTTCATGGGTTTATACTTTGTGTAATGGCTTTTGTCTGTTATCCATTGGAACACACACACAGAAATTATTCTCAAATCATTGGGCAGCCAGTGTCAATAGTGAACTGCCTTGTAGGATTCACCACAGAGCTTTCCAATAACTAAAATAAGAAAGTGAAATAATACTTATTAACACTAAAGCAAATACTTCCCACCACAAAATGTCAAACAATCATCTAGTCACTCTAGGAAGGACAATAACAGCTCTGAAATAATGCTTATTCCTTTATTCCTTGCTAAGAAATTGCTTAGATTGTGCCAGAAAGAACAACACTTTTCAGATAGAACTTGCAAGAGCTGCCTTTCTCAAAATACTTGTGGTCATTATCAATTTGGCTATAAATTAAATTATAAACATCAGATAAATATCAACATTCCCTTCCACAGAAAAATGGCAAGTCCAACTAGACCAAGTAGATGAAAATGTGGTAAGCAAAGCATAAATATAGGTCCCATGGGAAGAATACCACCACTTTATCTTTTCTTCCTTCAAAGACTGCAGCTACATAAATGCTAAAATTTTCTCTTCCATACAGAAAGCTACTGTTCCTAGGACATGCCATGAACCACTACAAATAAATCTCTATCCCTTTGCTATGGGCCAACTGCAGAGGGTATTCCTAAAGGAATTACACTGCTACAAGCAGCAGGTATCTTTATATGATAGACAGTACTACCTAATAAAGCCTGCAGGCTGGATAGCAAATATTTTATAATCACAAATTGAATGCAATCCAAAGAGTTAAAAATAAAACAAACAAACAAAAAACCCCCACAAAACAGTGCAGCAATTCTAAAGAATAACCAAATTTTCAGAAATTACAATATGTTTGAGGCTATTTGGTGAGCAGACACAGAGGCTAAATTCATCAAGAAAATTATTCACTCAGCATTAGCATTACAGCTGTGTTTTGCCTCCCAAGACTTTTGCCTTTATTTGCAATTGTGTTGATTATGCATATGCAAAATATTTTATCTATTCTATCTATTCCCTTTCCCTCTAAATGGTGCACTAATCTATAATGACAAGCATGCTGCTGCACATGGAAAACTCATCTTCAGGGTAGGCAAAGGCACTTGGTTCATATCTAGCAAGTTTAAAGATCTGAATGTAGGATGAAATGGGTATAAATTTTCTCTAACAATACAAATGTGGCATTTTACACAAGAATAATGCTCTGGTTTTAGGAAACAGTTGTGGCATGTAGCTGAATTCATTACTGATTATTCCAAAAGCATGACTGCAGCAGCAAACCAGCACTTCAATTTTAATTTGTGAGGCTTGTGTGGGGTGACAGACATTTGCATAAGAGTGACAGTAACTTTAATCCCCCTATACCCTTGACTTGTGCCTTGGTTTCTTTGAACACATTTCTAAATCAGTGAAGCTTCCACCAATTAGGAATTATAATACTTCTTGGGAAAGAAAAAACGTTTTCAATCCCAATACAATTTCCATGAAATAAATTATTTGCATAGAGCACAGCCAGTGCAAGTAACTGAATTAAAATGCCATTGCTAATTAAATTGTATCCTTTAAAGCTTGGCAGTTTGGAGGAGAAAAGGAGGGGAAAGTGTTAAGCATATGTGTAATTTTAGGCAATATTCTAAACACACTTTACTTGACAAATATTTGCTGAATATTTCCTGACTAAGACACATAGTGATAGCTATTTTCCTATTCCCTCATACAAAAGGGCAAGACAACAAAAGCAGCTGTCTGATTAGGGGCACTGTTGTCCTGAATCAATTACATCCCCGCAGCAGAGAGCTCCACTTATGCACCTGTTTTTAAATAAAAAGCTTCTGTAGCTCCCAAGCCTTGTACAAGGGAGATGGGGGTGGGGCTGGGGGGAGAAACTATGAGTGAAAGAAACAATAATTCTCCTGAAGGTCAGCCAGGGCATCCTTCATCCCTCGCTTTCCACATTCACTGATTGCCTCCGAATGGGAAATCCGCCCAAATCTTCTGTTACAATCAAGAAGGGGGGAGGAGATCTGTGTTGAACATGTGCCACTTTCACTGGCTTTTGAAGGAATATAATTATTGTGTTTAACCGACTGACTTATCTCTTTCCCAGAGCTTTTCAAGTTGAAGGGTGACAGGGCTGAGGAGCCTGAGAACTGGCTGCTCATCCTGATTGCAGCGTGCCTCCAGGTACCCATTAGTGCCTCCCCACCTCGCTCCCCTCCTCTCCTACCCCCCCAGCCAGGGCTGCTGCTTCAAGCTGTGCTCACAGCAGCGGTGCCTGGGTCCTCACTGCCTCTCTGCAGTGCCTGCTGACACAGGTACCTATTTACCTTCCACCCTTAGGTGCTGTTCCCTGAAAAACGGCTGCAGACCCAGAGCCCACAATCTGGTTATTTTGATGAGCTCAAATCCAAACAAGAATCTGTCTGCAATTTATCTTGTCCCACAGCTTCTGGTAGACACCTATCTGTAAGAAATTCATTACCATTTACCACACAGAATAAAAGGGAGCCTGTTTATGCAGTCTTTTACTGCATGCATAAATATTTCCTTATAATGTGAAATATTTCTCCAGAGAATTTGCATCTAGTACCTCTGACCTGTCTAAGCACACTTTTTTCCCTTAAATATTAATAAAATTTTAGTCTTTGATGCATACATACTTCTTTTTAAACAGGATGAAGAAATTAGAATACATTGTTTTCCTTATTATCTGAATGCATGAAAAAAAATGCAATTGAACTGATAAAACAGAGTGGGTTTTGGCCAAGGCAGCTGTTCTGCAGTTGGTGCATATGTTCTGTTTTCAATTCCAGCTCTGAAGTGAAAAGTGTCCAAGCTCCTGGCTTTTTGCATACATAGCAGAAGACAACTAGATAGCTACCCTCACGAAAACTGCCACACAAACAGTACAAGAGGATAATCCCCTCCAATATACACAGAAGTATGTTTTAACTTAATTAATGAATGCTTTTTTATTTTTCCATTATCCTTTTACATGCAAAAAGGAGTCCACAAGGTCTTTCAGAATTACAGGTTAGGCTTTTGCAATAGATATCAACAATAAAAATCAGGGCTGAAATAGTTCTTAAACACGATTTTATAAATGCTTACAAGCATTGGCTTTTTCAGGCCTCAAATACGAAATTACTAAGTAGATACAATCATTTCATTTGGGCAAAAATATAATTTTCTACTTATTGCAGCAGCACTATATAATCTAAAACTGTAGAGAGCACAAGCCATCTAGGAGGTATCTGGATTGCATTGAAGAACTCACTTTATGATGGATCTCTCTCTCTCTCTCTCTGCATGGCTGGGGAAATCTAGGATACTCTATTTGACTGCATGCTTAAGATGACTGAAGTTGAGAGAAGTAAAATATGATTGAGATAGATAAACAGATGCTTTTAACAATCTCAGTGCTCGCATAAATCCTTTGGTACCCAGGCAGCTTTAGAAGCCTGATCTGCAGTGTCTGCCACGTTGGGAAATGAAATGCAGGTCCTTCAGTATTTTGGTCTCAAAGATCCAAGTTTCTGTACATGTGCATAGATGCTGCAGAGTTTCTTACCTCCAAAGGTTACATTCAAACCCCTAAACTATGTAATTGAGAGACTGCAAATACTTAGAAAGTTTGTATTCTAATAGGACTTAGCTGGACGAGATAGCTGTAAGAACAGATGCAAAAATCAGCCTAAACCAAATGCCTGAAGAATAACTTTTTTAAAAGATACTGCTATGAAAATAAAGCCTTCCATTAGTTTGTGTTATAATTTGTCTTTATAATTATTAAAAATAACTTCCATTACAGATAGGTATTTCTTAAAAGCCTAAAAAAGAGTCTGACAGCACAAGTCATTATTTATTGATCAAACGATGAAATTTTAGTACTCCTTTTCAGAACAATCTGTTTACTTTTCTTATTAAATGATAACTATCTTTCATTTTGATTTTCAATCAATAAAGTTAAGGTGAAAAGTCGCTCATTAAAAGACATTCTGATCCAGTCAGTCAAAAGAGCTGCTTCAAAAATTTCCAAAGAACAGGGACACAGAGTGTCAGCAAACAGCACTTAAAACATGGAAACAATACAGATACTTCTGAAGTAAAAGGCCAGACAAGGAAACAAGTGGGGCCCTTTTGACTTCAGTAAGGCTTGCAACACATCTTCCACAATACTCCTGAATCCATGCTAGGATGTTACAGCCTATTCAGATACAAAATTTACCTGTCTGGTTGGGCTTAGAGGATTGGGTCAATGGGTTGTTCTCTGCCAGGAGGCTGGCTAGATGCAGGTGTCTGTGTTGGGACCTGTTGTGGTCAACAGTTCATCAGTGACCCAGGGGAGGTAGCAGAACTCACTGCCATGAGTTGGCATGCAGCTCGCTCCAGAACAGTGGGAGCCATCACTGTGCTTGGGAGAAGAGCTGCCATTCCAGGAAACTGAGGCAGCTGAAGGAGAGAGCTGACAGAAGCCTTATGAAACTTGACAAGGAGAAATGAAAACCTCTTCTACCTGGGGAGGAGTAACTCCTGCAATGGTAATGGCTGAGGAGCAGCTCTCAGGGCACGGGCCTTGGGTGTGTGCAGGAAGCAGCTGACCAGAAGCCAGCAATGTCCTGGCAGTAAAGACAGCCAGCAGCACCCAGGGCTGCAGGTACAGGAACCCCATAACCACAGCCCCTCTCTAGCCAGCACTTCCTCCAATACACAAGAGACACTGATAGACAACCAATTTCAGAAGATAACTATCAATGTGGTCAGACCTGGAACACTTGCCTCATGAGGACAAACTGAGGGAGCTAGACTTGTTCAATCTGGAGAAGAGACAGTTTTGGTGAGATCTGACAGCAGTTCCTGGTACCTATGAGGAGTTATTGAGAAGATGAAGCCAGCTCTTCACAGGGGTGTAGAGGTAGGAGAGTGGGAGACAACAGGCATAAGCTGAAATGAGAAGTCCAGACTGTTTATCATGCAAAGGTTTTTTTCACTGCTTGGACAATGAAGCAGTGGAACAGACTGCCAAGAGAGGCTGAACAGTCTCCATCCTTGGAAAATTTCAAGACCAACAGAAAAAAAATCTTGAGCAGCTTCATCTGAACTCATAGCTCACCCTACTTTGAGCAGGAGACTGGAATAGATGCTTCCTGATCTTTCTTCAAATTTGAATTATGCTGTGATAGTTCACACTTCAAAGAATGAAAACAAGACCCATCTATTTTTGAATATTAAGCCAATTCAATTTTTCTAAACTAATGATAGTATTCAAATCTCTTGTCGATAATACTTGCCAAGAAATAAAGCACCTTGCTAACTTCACACCAACTGTCATGCAAAATCTCACATTTTATTGAGAACTTAGGCCAGAGGCAAGACAAATGCACTACTTGGAAGGAAGAACACATTTTAACTTTTCCAAAGACTCATGATGAGATTTTTTTTTTTTTTTTGTATTTTGTTCATCCTCTTTGCCTAGCAAAACTCAGTATAACTGAGACCTTTAGTGTGTTTAAAGTGCCACATATTCTAAATTTGTGCAGCATATACAAACTACATGTCAAATTAAATTACAAAGGGTTCCTCAAAGTGCCTATTATAGTAAATGCAAATTGAAAGAGGGGAAAATCTGCCTGAGTAGACAACAAGAAATGAAGTAGAAATACCTATGCTTTTATGAAGACAATTTAAAAGAAATCTGTAAGCATTTTGCCCTATCAAAAAAACCCCCAATTTAAATATTCTTTGCATCATGTTTTTATGCAAGATTTTTCCCCTCCTCGAGTGGGTGTTAAATTTATTTTGTCATTTGGTAAGTCAATCCAAAATGCTGAAAGTTTTGGGCTTGGTAATACCAGGCAGCATACAGCCAAAACTGATCTGCACAGACCAAAGATAGTTCAAAGAGTGGGTCACTCACCCTCTCACAGAAAAGTCTAAGAGGCAATTGGTACTGCATCTGTTTTAACACGCATTATATCAAAACATTGCTGTATGTAGACATAATAATTTAGCCACAATGTCCTATTGCAAGGTAAGTCCCCAAATTACTTAAAATATAGAACAATACTTCAAGAATAATAAGTATCATTTATTCACTGGAAAATGAGCAGTTTTGTAGCTCTCTTTGTAAAGGGAAACTTCTAGTTGCCTATTTAGGCTATCTGAGCAACAATCTTCCTGGAAGATGATAACCAACATTCAGCACTAACTGCAGCAGTCTAAATTAGAAAAGAGATATTATATTTCCTAGATTATTTTTTCTGTTCATCCATAAACACTGGTTATAATCCATGCATATGTTCAAGAGCAGATCAAGTAATTGACCAATTTGTAAATAGAGTCCTAGTTCTAAAATATTTTGCAAAATCTATTCACACCAATCCTTGAAGGAAAAGAATCCCCACGATGCAATAACTCAGGTATTATTACAGATCCCTAACTGGGACACATAGCTCATATTTCTTTATACTATCTGCCAAGTGAGCAGCTGACACAATCATGAAGTGCATCTTAAACAGTAAGTGGCATTTGAGACTTTCAATGACTCTTCATTAACTTAGTGAAAGGAAATGAGTAGAATAATATTTTCTACTTTAATCATCTGTACATAGCAACTATTATAGCAACCATGCTACTATTTACTTTTGCTGTAACAATGATGAAATATGTCACAATGAAATGAAAATAAATCTAACTAAAATAAGACAGAGAAGAAGAAGAGGAAATAACCCTTGAAATTACAGCTCAAAAGCAATACCTAAAAAGTAATTCTCTCAGTCAGGGGCTCTGAAGCTGGGCACACACCAATGACCGTATGTGCAACCACACATGCTGCTCTCTGCATTCTTAAGGCTTGTTTGACCTGATGGGGTTGCAGCAATACCTGTATTTGACCTGGAAGAAAACTGTGCAGGTGCATCCAGCACTTCTTTACTCCCACAGAGTGTGATAGCCACCACCCCCCACCCCCCTTCTTCTTTTTAATTTTAAGTGTCTCTTTGTGGGAAATTATGCCTGAATCACAAAATAAATTGGACAGACTGACAGCAGGTATTTGCCAAGGGGCAAGTTAATGTGGGTAGAGAGTTAATAGGATTCAATATTGCCCTTCTATTAAGCCTGTACCACAAGCCTTGGGAATTTCACTTTAATATCAGGTATGTCCTCATAGTTGCAATCAAGTGAGCATTAAATTAATCAGGAAATGAGTACTGGTAGCTAGCCAGCACTATTTGGACACAGCAGCAAATGCTGATCATGACCTAAACTGGATGTGTCCCCGGCCAGGCTTCTCAGGCAGTGCCTGGTCCTGTGTGGGCACCTGTCCCCAGGGCTTGCAGCCCAGCAGGTCTGTGATCCACCCTGGACACTACAGTGGAGGGGTGAAGCTGCAGTGCAGACACCAGAGAGGTTGGGCCAGGCCCACCATCAGGGCAGGAGTTATGGCTTGGAAGAGGTGTGCCCAGCAAGGGTTTATAACCCAAAATTCAACTACAGAAAAAAACCCCAGAAATTGTCAGGGTGGGATTAATTGCTGAAGACAAGATCCTCTGCAGGCTGAAGACCCATTCCCTGGCTGAACGTATCTTCTCTGTTCTGACTGCTCTGGTGGATTAATATCACCATGCACAAGGATCATCCACACCCGTTTTTCACAACTTTTACTTCTCCCAGACAGCAAATCTCTTCTTTCAGTGATATATGAGGATAGAAAACATCAGCAATAAAAGATGATAACTACAATGTCTCAGTCCTGACAAGGTTATGTATTTTCAGCAATTTACACCATTCCCGAGGGAGCTCAAAGCAGATCATGCCATCATATCTCCTTTCCTTCTAGAATCACAGAACAGTTTGGGTTAGAAGGGACCTTTAAAGACCACATGACATCTGCTAGATCAGGTTATTTGGAGTCCTGTCCAACCTGATTGTGTTTCCAGAATAGGCCATCTATCACCTCTGGGCAACCTGTTGCAGTTTTACCACCCTTGCTGTGAGAAATTGAATTCTTTGAACTAGTCTAAATCTATTCCCTTTTAGTTTAAAACAATTGCCATTTGTCCTATCACAACAAGCCCTGCTAAAAAGTTTGTCCCCATCTTTTTTATAAGCCACCTTCGAGTACTGAAGGACCACAATAAAGCCCAACTGTCTCAGCCTATCTTCAAAAGAGAGATGCTCCAGCCCTCTGATCATCTTCATGGCCCTCCTCTGGTCCTGCTCCAACAGGTCCATGTCTTTCCCATGCTGAAGACCCCAGAGCTGGAAACTGTACTCCAAGTGCAGTCTAATGAGAGTGGAGCAGAGCAGAATCACCTTCCTCACCCTGCTGGCCACACTGCTTTTCATGCAGCCCAAGATCCAGTTGGCTTTCTAGGTTGCAATGCACATTGCCAGTCCATGTGCCACTTCTCACCAGCCCCCCAAGTCCTTGGCAGGGCTGCTCTTGATCTGTTCATCCTCCAGTGTGTGTTGATATGGGGGGCTGCCCTGACTGAGGTGCAGCACCTTGCACTTGGTCTTGTTAAACTGCATTATATTCCCATGGGCTCACTTCTCAAGCTTGTCCAGGTCCCTCTGGATGGCAGCCCACCCTTCAGGTGTGCCAACTGCACCCGACAGCTTGGTGTCATCTGTAAACTTGCTGAGGGTGCACTTGATCCCACTGTTTATGTCATTGATGAAGACCTTGCATAGCAGTGGTACAAATACGGGTCCCTGAGGGACACCACTTGTCACTGATGTCCATCTTGACTCTGAGCTGTTGACCACTATTTTCTGGATGTGACCATCCAACCAATTCCTCATCCTCCAAACAGTCCACTCCTCAAATCTGTATCTATCCAACGCAGAGAGGTGGATGTTGTGGGGGTCTCTGTCAAAGGCCTTACAGATTCCAGACAGATGACATCCATGGCATTCTCCTTGTCCACTGAAATAGGCATTCCATCATACAAAGCCACTGAGTTGTTTAGGCAGGACTTGCCCTTGGTGAAGCTGTGCTGGCTGTCTTGAATCTTGTCCCTGTTTTCCATTTGCCATAGGATATACTCTGGGAGGATTTGTTCCATGATGTTCCCAGGCACAGAGGTGAGTCTGACAGGTTGGTAGTCCCCAGAGTCTTACTTTCTACCTTTTTAAAAAATGCATGCAATGCTTCCCTTTTTTCGGTCACCTGTGACTCTACCAAGAAGCAGCAAACTAGTCAGATGGCTGCCTTTAAAGTCCAAGTTTAGTTTCAAAGCTCCTCTTTTCCTTTTCTCCATGTAACTGTGTTATGCCTTCTAATTCCCTGTACTCTTTTTCAACTCTGCTGGTTGCAGCTCCATTATCTCTGGAAGTTGCTTTAACACCTGTCTCCTGCGCCAGCCAAAACAACACCATCTGTTGCACAGCCTGAAAGGTCTATGAACCACAGTGTTTCCTGGTTTGCCTAAATTAAAATGAACTGTTTCTCCCCAAACACGCCAGGCCAAGCAGCCTTCCAGGGGCTCTGACAGGTACTTGTTTTGCTCCCCTAGTTCCCTTTGTTCTCACTTGGTCATGGGGCCAGCCCCACACCAGCTGACAGCCCTTGTTGCTTAAGAGTCAGATCAAAAGCTCCCTGAAAACGTCTTGCAAGCACATGCCAAATCCACAGCCAAGGCTGCATGAGGCTTCTTACTGTGGTCTGTGGGTCATTACTCTCCAATTGGGTTTTTCAACAGCTGTCAGGAGTAGGTTAGTGGCAGGCCAGCTCTCACTGTTAGCAGAAAGCCTGCGTGGGATGCAGGACCAAGGCTCACCTGCACTGCTCTGCATTTGCATTCAGCCCATGCTCTGCTCCCCTGGTCACTCCCTTCCTTTCCAGTCACTTCCTTCCTTTCTTCTCACCTGCAGCATCTCAAGCCTCTATCCTTTCTCACTTTAAACAGCACTTGAGTAATCAATTCATCTATCAGGATGATAAAAAAAAGAAATGGGTGTGATGAGGGAGGTGATACTTCCAAGTACTATACTACAGACCATCAGGAAGATGATCCTGATCCCGTGTCTTAGGAGTGTCCTTGAATTACCTGAAGATTTCTTCTTTGTCTTACTGTATAGTTTGTACTTACCTCACTTTCAGATTTGGGAAATTTAAGTTCAGATTACCTAGCAGTCTGAGAAATAGTAGCATTCTATAGAAAATAAAGGTTGAAACAAACTAGCTGGATATTAAACAGGAGTGAGAAGCCCAATCCATTCTTATTAATGTGTCTCTGCGGATAGTTCTATTTGCTGTTTTTTCTTCCTAATCATCTTGAACTAGGAAGGACAACTGGAAGCCAACCAGACAAACAGTCAGCCCAAATACCCACACTTTTTTTCCTTAGTGGAACAGGGGCAAAGAAGTGGTTTAAGCAAAAGTTATGAAAGGAAACTCTAATTTTGAACGTCCTAATCCTTGTTTGAATTTAGTGATTTATCAAATATATCAAATATTACATTTAATAGGTACAAAAATTAGCATTCTGGGATTCAGTTTGTCTGAATGGGCAACATTCAGGTTGGGATAAAACAATGTAAGAATGAGACTTTTCAGAAATTAGCAGCACTTTGAAGGGAACTGGAAGTCAGAGTCCTGAGATGAAAATCAATTGTCACAAACAATTCTTTCAATAAACAGACTCATCTGCTTTACCTCTGGCTACCATGTATTTCTTGTCTAAAAAAGCAGGATTGTGAAACTTTCCATCTTTGCCATAATGAAGGAAGTTAATTTAAGACAGAGTAATCCTTGAACACTCACAGTTATTGGGAAGGTAATGCTGCTGTCATGTGCCATCATTTCTTTCTTACCTATTCTTCAGACTTTACATTAAACAGAAAAGGAGACCACCAAAAGCTGCAGCACTCCTCACAAAGATCATACAATTTTGTGTGCATCAGTACTCACGGATGAGGAAGTCTGTGTGGAGACATTTGTCATGTATGGAAGCTTTTGACATGTTCAGCTGGCATGGTTTGGAGGTAATGGAGAAGTCTGTGCTTCGGCCTCAAATAAATTACTCTTCTATAACACTAAGGTCCCAGTTTTCTCTACATCTGGCCCAGATTTTCTACTGCTACCCACATAGGTGAAATTTAGACATGTTTCTCGCTGCAGCTTTGTGTCTACATCATCTGTGATTAGTAAACAGCAATCATTTTTAATGTTCTTTGGAAAATGTTTTGGCTGCATTTCAAGGGTTTTTATGTATTCTCATCATGATCTTTTTCTGTAATTAAATTTAAGATAATTAGCATTTTCCTTACAGTCTGTATCTGCACATCTTTTTACCCACTTCCTAGACCATTAAATTACATTTACTAAAGCCTTCATTGTGTCCTAGAAAACAACTGAATCACTGAAGGTCAAAGTCTTATTTTTATTCAGTGCAAATAATAAACGATAGTGCATAAAATAATGCAATATTTACTCCAAAGTCTCAAATGACATTTGACTGGAAATTGGTTTTATATACCTATTTACTTCCCTTAATATCTAAGATATACCAAATGTTCTTTGTAAATACTGAAGGTGAGATGAGTCACTAGTTCAATAGAACAACCCACTGAGGATTTGACGATAAAGCAACTAACCCTGGTACTGCTACTTTTTTTTTCTTTAAGTGTTAAAAGATCAGAAGAGGAAAATTTGGTGTCATCAAAAAAATCAATAGACACATCAGGAAAACAAAAAATGCAATTACAAGCTCCAAAATTTGCATATTTCAGTCTTAATATTTATCTAATACATATTTAATATGTGTATTTTAATGTCATTTCAGCTTTAACAGATTGCAGCATTTCCAAAGAACTATCATGAATTGTCTTTGTTGAAGCAAAGCTTAATTCCTATATCAGTATTTAAATTCACAGACTTCACCCCCATATTTACAAGTCTTGTGAATTAATTGTCAGCATAATGGTCCATCTGCATTCTACAAAGCACTAAAGCAAACACAGAAAAAATTCTACTAGTAATTTAAAAAATAAATAGTTAATGAATGTGCTATATTTTAAAAAGAACAATTTCAGAGTGCTGCTACTAAGATTATGGAAGGAAATAATTTGTATAAACATCACTGATAATTCACTACTGGAGGTCATCGAGTTGAACCTCCCCGCTGGTATCACATGACAAACTCGGCCATTATGACCTTCATAAAGAGGTAAAACATTGCCCTAAAGAATCCACATAGCACCCTGTGCCTAGTTAGTTATTTTTTCCTACACATTTCTTGCTATGGAAACAAATAAACCAATAGCAGCAGCACCTTGCCATCTGCTGACATATTTTCATCTGTCACCATCCTTTGCACCATGTTTTATATTTGCATTTGCATAGGAACACCTAACCACCTTCCTCCTAGACCCAGCTTCCCGTATTTGCCTGGATGGAATGTATGAAGTAGGGCAGTAAGTGCTCCTTCAGCAACACCTTGGTGCACAGGCAGACAATCACACACGCTTGGGCTTCTACCACTCATTTTCCTGGATGGAGAATGTAAAAGATCATTGAAGCTGGAGAGCCATCACTTGAGGTGAAGTGCCCTACTGTAGCATCAGAATGCTCTTACATTCTGAGCTACAGTCAAAGTGAAGTGTTTAGAAGAAGAGAAGAGAGGAGAGAGACTGATGTTTGGAGCAGTGGAATGTATTCAGGATAATACAAAGCAGTATTTCTTAGTAACAGATTTTAAAAATGAGATCCAAGAGTTGCTGAGATGACTCACATACACATGCCTTTCAAGGAAGGAAAACCAGAGTGACATTTTCACAGCAGAAAAAAGAAGCAAACTGAGTGTACACAGGAAAGAGCAAGAAATTAAAGACACACTCTATGGCTTGGATGAAAAGATAGTTACAGAAGTCCGATCTAAATAGTTTATACCTGGCTCTTGTGCTGATGAGATCTGCAGATGTCTCACAAGGAACAAGTTCAGTCTTCCCTTGGCACATAAACTGGAGAAATACTGATTTGTTTCTACTGTGGCATGAATATAACCTCTGAGACTGAAAAAATCCCCTTAGGAACATGCTATAGTGGGATCTTAACATGATAACTGAATAACTGTTCAGCTGGGGGAATTTTAACAAGACTGTAATAAAGCTCTTACTATTGTTCTGTCTGATCTATTAGAGAATCTTTTCTCCATCTAGCTTCATTTAAGCTTTTTTCCTCCCTGCTCCTCTGCCCCTCTGTCCCCAAGTAAATCCAATCAACTAAGCAGCTATTTAGTTAAAAATCCTCTGAGGGTCAGAGTCCTCAATTCCTTCAGGACTCTAACAGTCCTATCATCATTTCCTCAACTGTGTTTTTCTATATCATTGATTATTTTTTTTTTCCCTTAGGGCTTTTTGAAACTGCTCCTCTGGTACTATTTTTGCAATAGCCTGTTGTGCAGTGAGCATTGCCCAGGTCTGACACACACAGTTCTGTGCCTCTGACAGGCCATTAGAGCCAGCCTCCACTGCGCGGAGAACTGCATCAATTTTGATTGTTTTATTTAATTTTTTTCCACCTTTGACACTGAGATTAATGCTGTAATTCTCTGAAGTCTGCTGGATAGCCTGGAGAATGTGTATGCATCTAGCTGCTATCTTACAGCTGACAGTTGACTCTCACAGTAATCCAATGTGAAACTGGAGGGCCCACTTAGCAGGAATTCACACAGATGTTTCCAGCACTTCAGTATATCCTGGATCTGCACAAATATCTGATCTAAAATGGGCTGAGGAGGAATTCTCTCAATAGCTATCACATTTTGCTCAACCAAGAACTCCAAAGAGAAGGCATGCACTGTTGGAAACCAACATCAGATGCAGCCAGGACTTGCAGCAGCTAAGGAGAGAAGAAAAAAGCAAAACCATGTGGCTCCTGGAGGCTGTCATGAAAACAACAGAGAATGATGACTGCAGACAGCAGGACATCACAAGAAGTTGGTGGCATTGCATGAATTACTCAACCAAGATAGGTCCTTTTTATATGGAATTAGGCCATGGTATCTTTCCCACCTCCCAAGAGAGCAGAACTGTTTTGTTCAAGGAAGTCTCAGGTGAGAACACTGCCAGATGAAATTGCTAAGTTTGAGGTGTAAGCAGAATCGCCACAATAAGACTGGTCACACTCTGGTTTTACTTCAGGGTAGCCCCATCAGTCACCA
Organism: Pycnonotus jocosus; assembly: GCA_013400435.1. Taxonomy (NCBI): domain Eukaryota; kingdom Metazoa; phylum Chordata; class Aves; order Passeriformes; family Pycnonotidae; genus Pycnonotus; species Pycnonotus jocosus. Next base: position 62,027 of record VWYP01020863.1, read on the forward strand.
CAAACAATGCAGGACTCCTCAGTAACTGATTATGTGTTGTCATTTGGTAAGAACTGATGGATTGATTGTAATTGTTCTCTTGTGTTTTCCAGGGGTATTACTGTTGTGTTTGGCTGGGAGACAAAAATGGGCGAAAGTGCTGTTAATAGGTCCTGGCACAAGCTAATTGGAACAATACGTTGTACAAAACTGCTCATTACACTGCACTGCTCTGCCTGTTTTTCTGGTATGGCACAACGCACATCTGCCAAGAACCTTGGTTCCAAGTAATTACCCCCTAGCATTGAGAACGGGAGTAGCCACAGCAAAATTTGATAGGCTTTAACACATTTGTAACTCCAAATAGCCCTCTCCCCTTCAGCTACACTTCTGAAGCAGCTCTGAATGATGAGCTACAGGTTGAACTTTTGTCCTCTCTCAGAAAGAGTGCAGTAGATTAAAACCTGGGTATGTTAACAGAAATTGTGTCTCACCACCATAGTTTAATTTTCCAGTCTTGCTGGCATAGCAATGGTAAGCAATTGGTAAAGTCTGAAGGGCAGCCTTTGAAAAACAAAGGGCTTTAATGCCATGCTTACCTTGGGATGATAATAAATTTGATTAATTTTCACAAACTCACATTAAGAAAAAGAGTAGATGAAAATACTGTGTTAAAAGCAGGGGGACTATGATTCTGGCTGCATAGTCATGTACTCAGAAGCATTAGATTGCTGGAATTTACTGCCCATTACTTCTTTCCTGTCTTGAGTATACTGCATTTAAATGCAACAATGAGCTAACATCTGTATATTCCACAAAGAAGAAGGCTGATAAATATTAATGAAATTTGCTCCTCATGTATCTTATGAATTTTTATGTATTCTTTCATCTAGGGGCATCATCGTACAACTCTCACATAAATGACTGCAGAGATCCCATTTCAACCTTGAATTTCCACTTTGCACACAGGCCCCTGCAGAGGGAAAGCAAACAGAGCACTCACTTGGCTGACAAATCCGACTATGAAAAGCCTCTAACCCTTCACAGAAGTGGCCTTTTCTCGTCTGTTTAAAGAACAGTGGTAAGACAAATTCTCTCCCTAACAGATTCATTTTAACTCAGCAGCACCGGAATGAGTCCTGACTAGATTGCCTTCAGCTACAGACTGCCCCCTGCACCTCCCCATGCAGCCAGGCACCATAAACACCATGCAATACATCAGCAGTATTAAGCCACATTTCATGGTGTGTAAGAGGAAAGGAAGTAGAAAATCTCTACTGGTAAATAAGGCCATCCTTGAATACATCAACATTTCTCAAGTGCAAAATGGGAACTCTTTTCTATATTTTCCCCCCATTCCAAATTCATGAGCTCTGTGCTCGTGAGCCTTTTTACAAGAAAATAGCAAAAGCCTCTTTAGTAAATGCAGCCCACTTTTGAATACTGTGGCCATCTGATCCCTGCAGAGAGAAGCTTGAACAAAAATCTGAAGTTAAATCTGACCAAATGCAATGTGTAGCTTGTGGGTTTTGCTTCTAGGATAAAAGGTTCACTCCCTACAGAACAACTTAAATATCCATGAAAGTATGTGGGGTTTTTTTAAGCTTTAAAGTTCTTAAACAAGCAGAAAAGAAGAAAACAGGTAGTTTACAAAATACAGTAACTATCATAATTTCTGCAGTGTCTTCTGAAGTTACAAACCAATCTTAGTATTTTGTGCAATTAAAATATGCAATTTGAAAATCACTGTACACAAACTTACATGCAACCCTCAAGATTCATTCCACTGAGTATTGATTGCTGTTTCCAATCTTTCCTTGACATTGGTTAATCATGGCAGTTGAATTCTTTAACCCTAGAGATCAGAACTTGGTTTGGGGTGACACTAAGCATAAAATGTCCTTATCACACATCATCTTACCCTTCATCTTCAGTGAGTCCTTAGTATTTGGTCCTTGCATCACCGGGTGAACTACATGATGCACATGAGGGAATTATATTTCTCTATGCTTTGTTACTTTACTTAAAGCTTCATTGTGTTACATGGTTGTTTTGCAATTAACAAAATCATTGCTTATCCAAATTCAAGCTAAGACCCTGAGCAAAATCCCAGCCATGCTGGCTTGCACCAAAGTAGCTCAAGCTGAGAAAAGAACACACCCCTTGAAAAAATCAAGTAAGGCTTACAGGAAAAGGCCACTATGAAAGTACTAACTTCAGATATCAGAAGCAGACCTGCTGATCATGCAAGAATCAGAGCAGACAATTAGGAATCCCTGTAAAGGCATCTGCACACATATCTTAATGAGTAAGATTACAAGGGAGATCTTCCTCACACATCTTTAAAGTATACACTCATACAGAACTTGCCAGCTCAAAACTATGTCATTGTACCATGGTGTTTTCAAAGGCACAACGAACCTAAAGAAAGCATAGTGGAAGTCAAACAATTAAAAAAAAAAATCCCATGCCAATAGCTACAGAACAGAAAGGTTTGTTACACAGTCATGGCCTTACAGCTGGTTAATAACGTCTAGTCAGATTCAATACTTAGGCAGTTAGGTGATTTTTGATACAGAAATCTGTCTCTTCTAAAAATGCAATTTGATGCAATTTTAAAAAATTTCACTGATCTCCACTCCTGAAACATATTCCTTCTTTAAATGGAGATATATGAAAAAAAAAAAGGCACAATTGTCATACTGCAGTGTTCAGCCCACCACAACAAAAAGTACTGAAAACTATAAACTCATAGGCAAAAACTTTTGAAAACCTTTCAGCAAATTTTAAGATGCTTTGATCTTTAATTCTTCCAAACTGAAGATGTCATTACAGTCTTTGTGCAGATATTATAGTAATAAAAACCCCATTAATTTTCATTATCATAAAGGCTGAAGTCTGCCAGTTAAGGACATGACCTTTTTAAACAAAATGTTGGCTGTACAGTTGTCATTGTCACCTATTCCAAGAAAAAAAAAAAAAAAAAAAGGNCAAGAAAAAAAAAAAAAAAAAGGCAAAAAAAGAAATGCATTGATACCTGTTTGCATGACTTCCAGTAATGGCTGGATGGTATGTTGGGAAAGCAAAAATGCCTAAAAAGTCACTGATACTTCCATGCATGAGATGCCAGCAAACCCAGGACTGCTCTGACCTGTAGCAGAAATGGGGCATCTCTTCCATTAGCTTGCTCTCTAGGGTAATTGAGAACAGAGATGTTACTCTCAGACAGCCACTGTCCTCTTGCTATCACTGACGCATGCCACTGAACTGAACCTCGAAATATTCCTCAGTTGCCATAGAAGCTGTGGGAAGAGCAATATTACTCCAATACACTGAAGGGAACTGATAACCAAAGGTCCTTATAGTGGGCTTCCTATCTGCTTTGAATAATTGAGCAAGTCAGATTGAGGGAAAATACCAACTGCCTTATCTGCTGACATTTCCCCATACAGATTCTCTAGTTAAATTTGCATCTAAATTTTCACATTAAATAAAATTTGCTTGAAGGACACTAAAATGTCTTTAATTTTTTTGGTGGCTGGGATTTTTTTTAGCGTTGATGGTTTGGGTTTTTTCATTTTTTTAAGCTTTAGATTCACAATTTCCTTGGTACTGTGCTAACCTAGAAGATTTTTAGTAGGCTGGTTATTGAGCTGGAAAAGGCATTTTAGAGATGAGTTTGACTTTGAAACCCAAACTCATTTCAGAGTTGAAATGCCACATCTTTATACAACCTTCACAAGGGCTGAGAAATCATCACCACAGACCCAACCCTAACAGCAATGGAGCTGTCAGATAGCACGTAGTGTGCACAATAGACAGCATGTTCAGAACCTGAATAGACAAGAATCGTATTTTTGTCTAAAACCAGTGTGTAACAGCTGATTTAAATATACTTAATAGTATGGATATGTTCTGTTAGGAACATATTTGTGTTTTATAATGATGAGAAAATAGATTTCTTAATATAGAACACATACTGTCCAGCTCTTTCCTTATGCTGTTACATATTTATGAGAAAGCAGTATCAGCACTACACTATCAGAGAAAAATTTGTGTTGAAAAATTAAATCTACAGTATCTAAAGTATTCAGTGTAACCTTAAAATATGCCATCTTAGATAAAAATAGATGATGGTATTTTTCACCACCTTATGGTACAACACAGTTCTTGCTGATAAGATCATTAGAAGGTTAAACACCACCTCCCCACCAGCCCTGGAAAACTGAAGCCAATGCAATTTTCTTTTAAAAGATTCCTTGTGTTTGACACCATTATACATGCTAAACAGTCTTTCAGACATGCATTTCTATTGAAATTCAACATAGGATTTAGACTTGGCAACTGTGGCCAGTTCCTGCCAGTTCAGAATCTGTGGGAAGTCAGGAAAAAAATTAATATTCCCACAGTGTGCCCCTACATTGTCTAATCCAAGATGACTACTAACCTAAAGTCCTAGTAAATGAAATAATGTCAGCATTATAAAACTTATCATTTATATCCATTTGAACTTACAATACCCTTTTGATTAATCATTCTTGATCTATTGCACATCAATAATTAAATGTCTTCCGAAATGCCAATGCTTATCAGAAAATTACTTAGTTGGGAACACATTAGCCTCATAATTTACGTAATATTTATCTTTAACGCCTGAATTTATGATCCTATTTCTTATAAAGATTAGTAGTGAATTAGATGTTTAAAACTTAGATCATGAGCCTACAGAAAAGAAAAAAGGTGCATAATACTGCTCTGAAGAAAACACCTGAGGTATGTTTCAAAGGATTAGGGAATGAGTCTTACACAAAGAATTACAGGAATACCTGGAACAGGTAAATAAAAAATAGCAACATTAAAAAGAAGTTTCAAGAACATTCTCTGTAGCAGCAACAAAATTCATTCAGTTTCCTACAACAAGCATGAATTATCATGCTTGTCTTTCAACTGGAATATATCAGGCTAGTCATGAAGAAAAATGTATTTTAAAATTATCAGTTAGATCTTGTCCTGCTTTGAAAACAGAAAGATTTTTTTTAAAGTTGAATTTCTACTTTTCTTAACAGCCACTGTGCAGAACTGACTTTGAAAAGTACTAACCTTGCAAAAGGATTAATAAAGGGATTTGGCATTTATAGAACTAATATGAAGATCTCCAATTACATTAAACAGAACAGAAATACTTCAAGGCATCCTGTGGTTAGGAAAGAACTTTTCCTTAGAGCAGCTTATTCCATAATTGTCCACTGTGGGAGTTTTAGCACTTTTCTCCAAGATCTAATACTCTCCACTGCTGGAGACAGAAACACTGGGACAGAAATATAATTGTATGGATCAAATTTGGAAATACTAGGAAAAAAAAAAAAAAAAAAAAAAAAAAAAAAAAAAAAAAAAAAAAAAAAAAAAAAAGCAAAGGCTTGTCCAGCCACTAAATTTTTTGCAGGAATTGCTCAGACTTATTTTGAGGGCTCAGACCAAACAGTAACTCAGCACTGCTGAGAAAGTTGTAGGCATAGCTGCCCTCCTGGCTGCTGCCATTCGTTAAAGCCACTTGTCAGCCACTTGTTAGTCCATAAATTGAGGGTGTTTGAAGCAAATGGCACCACTTGTAGCTGGTTTATACCATTTACACACTGAGCACATGAAGCTTTAAAATTACAGTGCCTCTCACACTCAGGAGTTTCATATTTCTGAAAACTGGAAGAAAGGACATACAAACTGTGTCTGAGAACATAAATTATTTCCTACTCATTTCTCAAGTGTATTTTTAGTTACATTAATCACAAGCAGACCCAAATTCTGCCACAGTCAATATACTTTTAGAATATTCCTTTTTTTTCCCTCCTTCCCTGTTTCTCAACCTACTAAGAAACCTCAAGTTGGCATTTTTTGCTGTTGCTGCTGCTGCTGCTGAAATTCTAGGGGGTATTCATCAGAATATGTCAGGGCAGGCAGAGATGTAGCTAATGAAAATGGAAGTTATTATTGTCTTGTTTGTATTCTCCTCATCATAAAACCCCCCCAAAACCTAGTGCAAACATCCCTGTTTTGTAAAAGGAACCCAAGACATTAAAGCCTCCTGAGAAATAAATATAGATATAGACAACCACACCTCCTAGCCATGGGGATTAAATATTTTGATGCTTGCTGGGAGCACACTGCCTTTTTCTGAATTCTGAGCATGAAGTACTGCAGGCACTCAACCACCTTTATAAAAAAAAAAAAAAATATCACACAGCATAGCTGCCATCTGTAGGCCTGGAGAAGGCTCAGGAGACTGCAGAAGAAAGGATTGTTTCCAGGAGATCCATGCAATGAGTGTAAGCGAACTGTAGAGTGAAGGAATGGGCTTCAGGAATGATTATTTAAAAACTCCATGTTTAATTAAGGTAGGAAGCTGGACAGAAGGCTTTATGTTACTAGTAGGGCAGTCTAATGATAACACTTCAAACCTAACACTAGCACAGACTTGTTTGTCAAGTAGGATCTGTGACAGGTCTGAACAAAGAATAAAAAATGCCCTCATGTGCCTCTATTCTCCTTTGTCCTCTATCACAGCAGCTTCAAAGCCCAGAAAAAAAAGATCAAACAATTACTCTCACATTTTATATTGCCATTCCTGCACTCAGATCAAACCCAGTCAGGATCTGACTGCCCCAGATATCCAACACAGACTCTGTGCCTAGCAGAAAGAGAAGCTGCTGGGGAGTCTGGAAATACAGCATTATCCCATAGGAAAAAGAAGGGAAGAATTAAAGAGCAAGGTGGAAGGTGTATTATGGATGACTTTTTAAAGAGTTTCATATGAGAGGTTAGAAGGAACCTCTGATATTCCTGGAACTAACGCATGTCTGAATTTGAAAATACTGAGTCAAGTTCTACCCCTGACGTCATTTAGAAAATCTGTCCTTGATTGTGGCACATTTTGCCACTGTTAATCACTGCATTTCTCTCCATTTTTTCTAGCTTCCACTTGTTAGATACATTTGTCAGCTGGACTGCAAAGCCCTCTAACATCACATTTCTGCTCTCTGCGCAATACTAATCTAAAATAATCTGGTTCTTTCTTAACCATTTCTTTGACCAACTGAACCAATTAAGATCCTTTAGAAAGTCACAGCAAGGCTCTCACCTTCTCAAATTGCTGCATTCCTTCTTGTACCAGGGACTTCAGGACTAGACACAGTTCTCCAGAAGTGGTCATATCAAATTCAATATCCAAAGGTGGCAATTATCCACTTAGTAGTCTCTCTGCTGCCTTGGGAGATTATATTCAGCTGATAGCTGCTGTGATCGAGAGATGCAGCATTGCTGTTTGCCCTGATAACATAACCCAACCAGAGGAACACTCCATACATTCCTTCTCCTCACCATTTGAGCTCCCTCCTGCAAGGGGGGGGAAAGATTTTGTCCTACTTAGTGCAGTTACATATTCATCTGTTTGTTCAGCTGTCACAAGTTTGTCTTGGCAAAGAAAAAACTGACCAGCCTGAGACTCAAAAAGTATGAGGCTTGTTGAAATGACTTGTCTAACCCCATTGTAATAGGGAAACCTCAGAATTTTATATTAAATAGCAAGGCACTTGCTCAGCACTGATAAGGAAAAAATACCCATATGAAACAGAGGTTCTCATGACAAGGGCTGAAAGGCAGAGAAATGAACAGATAAATGAGATTAAAAGGAGTTTGTCATTCATACAGAGCTTTTCAACATATTGATGAACTAATGCTTTAAAGGCTAAAAGAAAAGTTTTTCTGGAGGCAAGGAAAAACTTCAGCAAATTAAATTGCTTTCGCAAATAAATGCTGTGTAAGTTGAGAAATTGCAGGCAATTACCGGAATATTCTACAAATGGAGCAAAGATGAAAGCATATGGTATGGAGAAAAAAACCATTGTTATGTGACCAAGACAACTCCATAAAATACATATTTTATGGTCTCTTCTTACATAAGACAGGTAGCAGACTTAAAAGTCACTTACTGATGGGCTGCTAACACACTAATGGACACTAGTTTGGTACAGCCAGGCAAGAGACCAGGTGCAACCCACAAATCTGCATGAGGGTGATAATCAAGTGTGTGCTGACGAGAGAGGAAAGCTGAATCCAAACCCCTGCGCCATGACAGGGACCATCCACCACCAGGAGATGCCCATGCACATGTTTGCAACCTTTTGAAAAGTTGAATTCTGAATTTTGAAAAGCTGGAGGATTGTTGTAGGTGTAACTAACGTTACTTTGTACTCAGACTCTAAAATAAATGCCAGCCTGAGGCTGGTCAGAATCTCCATCAACCCATCAAGATCATGTGGAGCAACAAGAGCAGTGCTGAAAGCAGTAAACTTAATTGCTGATTTTGAGTGCTCAAAACTGAGAAGCACTTTAAACCTAAGAAAGGAAGTACTAAGCAAGTACTTCACATTGAATAGCAACGTTTTAACAGTTCAGGAAATAAATGTACCTGCAAATGTACCTGTTACTACCACTCGCAGTCACTTGCCCAGGAAGAGATGTTTCAAGAGTGCACAGTCCTAACTTGATGTACACAGCAAAGTACAGCCCCAGTGCAGCCCAGTACCACTCTTCTCTTTCCAAAAAAAGGAAGTCACTAACACTTAGGGTAAAATCCAATGTTTAAAAGCTTGGCATTTCTCCTTGAAGTTTTGAAGGTAAAGAAAAAGCTAGGGATTTTGTTTTAAGTTATGCTATTTACCTAATTTCTATTACATTATAAGGGACCTAAGCTGTAGGGGCTACACTGTACTTGTTGGTGCAGTTTTTAATTTGGCTGAAGCATAATTTTTCTTCAAAACAGAAGTTATTTGATGTTTATCAGCAGAAAGATTTTAGCATGCCTACCCCTGCAGAGCAAAAGCTTCTATATTCAATACTGCCCATTCACTCTTGTATTCCTTTTTAACCAGCTGTCATTCATTGTCCTCAGGGTGCTCATTAATTCTGAAGTTTAAAAGATATCCATCAGCAGTATCATAAATTCATAGATAGCTACAACAGGAATCTCTCTCTCTCTAACCATGACTTTTTCTTTTATGATTTAACCTCTGTGATTAACTCCCATTTTTGTGTCTTGTGGCATCTTTTATGCAAATGGCAGAATTTCTCATAGAAAGACCTTTCCTTAATATTTAACACATCCTTCATAGTCACTGGTCTCCAGAGCACATAGAAATCACATCATCTAACTGGCAGCACGGTAACTGTGCATGTGAATAACTAGTAAAATATGTAAAGGTGCTAATATATTGGTGAATTTTCACTGTCATGTCTGGATGAAATAGGCCAGAAGAAAGTTAAAGCTTTTCAAAAACGGTCTGCAATTTTTTTAATTAACAAATGCTTTCAAGCCATCAGCTTGTGACTTACAAGATGTGATTACTATTTGGAGCATTAAAACATTTTTTCCCAAGTTGAAGAAAAAATAGTTTGCATAGGAGAGTATAAAGACTATTAGAATGGCTCAAAGAGCAAGATAATAATAATAATAAAAAGCATCCAGTAGTTTTGTACACATCTGTTAAGTTTCACAAAGTGAAAATTTTTCTGCTCCTCTACCCCCAAGTCACAGCTGAGTCATGTTGATTTCTGAGCACTTGGTGCTTATCAGCAATCTCTGCAGGTGAACCCAAACTGCAATCCAAAATTGTGCATCTCCAACTCCCAAGATCTGCCAAATTCTAGTAGGATGTATCAAACAGTGGCATTTGATATAAGCAATATTCAAATTGCATGGTCACCCATCCACTTACAGACTGATATTGTAAAATAAATCTGCTTTTTCTGCCAGTTGGACTACAATTTCAAACACTTATTACCAGAGATTACAGATGGGGGAACTGTAATAGTAGAGTGTTATTGTCGACTAAAGGTGTAGCAACATAATTATAAAAGCTGCAAACAGCATTTATATTTTAGCAGCACTAACTGTATAAAAATAAAAGTTCAATTTCAAGCAGGGTAACTATTAAATGGCCATTCAACAGCATCTGAGGGGGCGGGAGAGACAATTCCACAAGGCTCATCCATGATTCAAAATTACCAGTATGTAATTTTCCACCTCTCAGTGCTGTAATGCTTTACTACATATCACTGATGAAAATTTTTAAACAACCTAAAGGGCTAGCTCATGTTCAGTGAGGAACTACTGAAGGCAGTGGTGCAGCTGTACAGCCAGAGCTGCACAGATTTCCCCCTCCTTCTGTGTTTGCTTGCAACTCAATTCTGGAATGTTAAATTCTTTTGAAATACCCACACATGACAAACACAGCTTTCCCAGCTTGAGACCTTAGGCTGAACAGCTTGCTTCAGTTCAATTATTATTCAAGCACTGATAGCCAGCATTATCTTAGATGAAATGCAAACCAAGTGAGAAACAGATTCCACATAAAAAACCTTGAGAGCTGAAAGAAAATGAAATCAATCCCTAGCCTTTCAACTCCTTAAAGTGATAGGCAATAACAGGGATGTCAAACCAGGGTAAACCTGAAAAGAAACATTTTGTGGCCCATGATTGAAAGAGAACATAAAAGGATGTCAGGTAGATGGATGCTTTATTGCTATTTTATATTTGAAGGCAGAAAACAAGGCCAGGTTGTAGCTAAAGATGTGAAACTGCAACTCTTCTGTCTATTTTAGGAGACCTGATTGATACTGTTAACCTTGTTGTCTGATCATGATCACACCCCTTCATCTTTCCTATACATTGATCAGCTGTTTGCTCTGAGAGCAACTTGTCATTAACAGCTCCACAGATTTATATTTATATGCATGTCCTTTTCTCTCCTTTATAATTTTATTGCAAGCAGCCTACGAAAACAGCAAATATATTAGTAGTAATTATAGCGGCATAGCAGGGAGGAGCTGACACCAAGTTCTTATCTCCAACAGGAGAGACTCAGCCTTTTACCTTTTCTCCAAAGTTGGGTAGTTAGGGACTGTGGTGGGCTGGGGCTGCTTGGCAGCTGAGCTCCCACCCAGTCTACTTCATCACTGCCCCACAGTGAGACAAGGCAGAAGAATCAGAAGAGCAAAAGCAAGAAAAACTTGCTCTCAATCTTGGTGGTCAAGATAAAGACAGTCTGTTACATGAACAAAAAACTCGAACAAACAAACAAAAAAAACCCACTACCAAAACCCAAACCAAACCACAAATCCTAAAAACAAGTGTCAGAAGCAACATTTTCAATTTTGTTTTAAGATTTCCTTTCCCCCCGGCCCCTCTAGATGACTCTCAGCTCAGTATCCCATAGAACAGCTTTACTTTCAAAGCTCAGCATTTCTGACTGTCAGGTGAAAAGTGTTATTATCCATTTTCACTACTAAAAAAACCCCTTTGCACTTTCTCTTTGACACATTGCCCAAGTAGTAATGGGAAAAACAAAAACACCCCTCCACATATGAAAAAAATGGGAAGGGGTAAAAAACTAAGAAAGGAGAAAAAATTGGGGGAAAATGGAAATTGACATTTTCGTTTGGAAATTTTACAAGACTTTTTCATGAAAAACCCATTTCATAAAGAGGGAAACCTTTTTCAAATAAGAGCTATGAAAAACTAAGGAATCATAGAAGAGTTTTTCCTGATAGTTTAGGAAGTCCTAGATCAAGCTTTTAGATAATAGACTAGGAAGGACAAATCAAAACATGGCTGGATATCACGTCTTTTATTCTACTCATCTAAAGCAAGTAAGCAAGAGTCAGTGAGTCTCCACAACTGGGCTGAGACTCGGACTGGATTTCTAATGCTAAATTGATAGGTGTTCAGATAGCAGTGTGATAAGTAGGCTATAAATACACAGAGGCTGACAGCTTAAATAGTTTGCTAACACAGACGGCTTTGAGAGCTATTCTGGATAACTGTTTATCCATCCATCCATCCATCCAAGCTCACTCCTCTCAGCTGTTGGGCTGAGTTTTCAGATAGGATATTCTAGCAGGATAGCTTGTTGAAATGTAGCTATCACAAAGAGATGGCTGAAAAAGATATGAAAGCTGCATCAGGTACTTGGCAATACAGAGAGAGCTCCAGGAATTGTGGAGGGGAACAAAAATAAAGAAGATAAAAGGGGTGAGTATGGAAAACTGAAGAACAAGTTTGCACGCTACAAAAGAAATAGAAATAAAAATTCAGCTGATAGCAACTACATTTTCTCATAGCTTTCTGCTTTGGACAGAACATGCCTTGAAAATCCATCTTCAAAATCACCCCAATCCAATTCTCTCAGTATTGACTCTGGTGCAGATATACCATTCCCACACACAATGTAGGGTGAGCATGACATGGACTGTACATCTGCACTGCTGCTCCAGGTGAGTGACAGAAAAAAAATCATCATTTCATTTATTGCCCTACTTGAAATGTCCAACACCTCCTTCAACCCCCAATTTTATTTTCTGTTTCAGGCATATTTTTCTGCAGCTTGATGCATTTTATCCTTCTGAAATATTTACCATGTGGGTCCCTGCATGCTAATGACAGTACAAATGTGTCCAGTGAGACATTCTTGTCACAGTTTGGAAACAGAATTTCCAGAGCACAGTCCATCCCCTCCTCCCACCCCCTTTCAGCTCTTCACAGACTCATATCTCCACAGAAACCCTAAAACAATTAAAGCTACAGCAGGATTTCACCAGCTAAATGGCATTCTGGGTCTTGAATAAGTTTGTGCATTCAATAGCTACGTTTTAAAGTAAGTCACACTACATCACAGCTAAATAGAAGAAAACATTTAAAGTCTTTTTTATAACAAGTTGATAGTTGCCAGCTGTTTTTCTGATCTTTATGGTAAATCCTGCACTGAAAAATAGCTGCCTAGAAGGCAATTGAGTCTAGTAGCCATCTCTCTAGATCAGATGCCATCACCATCAGTGGAATCAGTATTCCATTCACGTGCTTTTATTTTTCTCTCCTGGAGAACACTTTACCAGAAATGATATGAAAGTATATATATTGATAGACTATGGTTACGAATGCTGTGTTAATCCATTTACATACTTCAGCACAGCTTTCTCCTGGACTGTGTATAGTGTGCATATACACTCTGCATCCTACCATAACATAAGGCTTTTAATATACCTATCTTTCATATAAATGATACAATAAAGGTGTTAAGTTAGTGGATAAATACCAGTATAGTCACTGGAATTTTGCTCCTCCTTAAGCAGTTCTTTATAATTTTAAATATAAAAGAGCGTTACAAATATAAGATATATACATATAAAACAATTGCTATTCAGGTATGATGTTGATATTCAAGTTTTATTACTATATACAAATCGATGCTGTGTTTATGGATTTTCTCTGCAAAAAACCAAACTAGTGAGAAACAAATCTGCTTAATATAGACAGCACAAAAGACATAAAACTGTCTTAAGATGCTATTGTTAATTTGAGGTTACACATCAAACAAAAGAAAAGGTTTGAATTAGCAAAAGACTAATAAAATTTTTGTCTTTTCTTCTGGCACACCAAGTTGCATCGCAGTGCACTCTCTTCAAAATCTTGACCACTTACATCAGTGCAATGCAGTTGCTAATCAAATTAACATCTTAGAAGTCAAAATTTTAGAATCAACCATCATAGCTAATAAAATTAAATACATAAATAAACCCCTCATCTATAAATAAAACCTTTCATTTATAGATAAATAAAACACAGCGCAAGATAAAGAAGATTTAATGAGATATGTACATAGGTCAGAGATGGTTAATGTGTTTGTTTCAGTTGTCAGATAAGGCTTTTACCTAAAGAACCTTGAGATTGCAATGCATGTGTGCTTAGATATAAATGGCAAACATGAAATGTATCAGTGTTAAAGATAAACCTCAGAAAGAACTTAAAAATATATGGAGTAAACAAGGTAATATTCAGATCTGGTTTGTCAAAAATTAATTTTGCAACATTAAAAAAATACAAGTCATGGTTAAAAAGAAACCAATCTTTTGAAGACAGCAAATCATTACAGGGTGCTAAAGATTTCTGAGTATATTAGCCCACCCTTAGGGCTTATTGAACATAATCCATTTCAATTTTCTTCTCTATTTTCTAGCACAAACAACACTGCAGATTAGATCAAGCCATTTCTTATGCTAGTAGTGTTTTCTGTCAGTATGCACTAAGGGGTAGAAGCCTGAGAGGAGGAGCAAGTCATAAATACATGGCACAACCTGCTTGTGAATTCTGCAGTCTGTGGTTTAATATAAGCTTATACCATGAATGCAACAGTGAAAGAAGAACAAGGCTACAGGTTAGACGTAGCTTTTAATTCAGTGCATCATATGATCAATATTGCCCAATGGAAGCAGTGGAATTTCCAAAATCAGAAGTATTTCACAAGTTTCTCTGCCTTTCTCAGTGCCTCCTGTTCAGCATATTTCATTCTACCTCCAAGTTATAAAAAACTTGGCATGTTGGGTCTATTGCTCTAGGGCACTGCATTACACACATCACTACCCCTCTGTATCACATGTTCATGCTCGAGCACACTTACAAACTCCATTGCTCCCACCCTGGATGCTCTCCTTTGGCAACACATCACCCCCCATCTCTTGCTCTTTTAATATTTCTGGACTTGGTTGTGCTTCTCACAGGTACTTTCTCTGTGCTTCCCTCTTTTACTGTCCCTCATGCATGAAGCACTTTCCCTCTCCTGACTTTCACTGTAGGACCTCTAAACTCCTCTTCCTGAAAAGCCCACTCCATCATGCCAATGTACAGTTGTAAGGTGAAGGAGGTGATTTGCACAGAGATGAAACCTTATTTCTGTGTTTTAGGTAAATTATAGAAACAGTTAAACAAGGTACAAGAAGAGTCTGAAACTAATATTAACAATGCTAAACATATTTGGGTACAGGGTGTGATGAACCACAAGGGTAACAAGGAGGAAAACCAGCATGTCTGAAAAGGAAGCCGTCCCCTGAGCTGGAGTTCACTCAACTGCGAAAGGCTGAACCTTGCCATCTGAAGAGGAAACATCCACAGAAAGAGTTGTGGAACAACATCACAAAACAAGCAGTAGTTTCTTTAGGAAACTACCACACTTGCAGCTATTTTTCTTTCCTTGAAAATGGGACTTTCCAAAATATGTTTAGCAGGAAACTAAGCTAGAAAGCTGCTGTCACACTGCATGTATTCCAAGAACTAGAGATGGAAGGACATAATACATCAGTCTTTCATTCTGTGGTTGCCGGTAGATTATTCCCTATTATATACTCCTGAGCTCTTTATCTACTGTAGTTTTAAATGACTCAAGTGCTAGGACTTCTATCACTTCCCTTGGGAGACTTACCTATTCCACAGTCTAATAGATCTCACTGTCAGGAAATGGCCTCCATTTGCCTTTGCTCAACCTTACCCCATTACTCCCAGTTATGGCAGGTTTTTTTCCTGTTGTGCTCTGAAACACCCTTATAATGGCTCTTACCCCAGAATCACAGTGAAATAACAGCCATAAATGGAAACCTCTCACCTTCCATTAAGAGCTCCCTTGTCCCTTTGCTGCCGCAGCCTGGCACAACACACTGGGAGAGACAGGAGCAGTTGCAGCGAGCAGGACCTGGACTAATGCCACCTGGGACAGAAGCTCAGCCATAATTACGGCACAGTGGGACAGAGGGAACAGTGTGGCATGAAAGTGGTGTCAGCAGGCAGGGACACTTTTAACCCAGGCAGTCTTTAAGCTGCATGCTCAATTTTTTTAATAGCCCAATTTTGTAAATGGGCATTAATCATCTTAGTGAAACATCTCATCAGCACCAGCGGTCCCGCACGGTGTGTCTGCCTCTCTGCCTCGCTCCTCCCTTCTCCGCTTCCTGCTGAACTGCAGCAAAACACTGCGCTGCAAACTATGTGGCCACACTTTCAGTACTGTTCCTGCAAGACTGGATCCAAAATCCAGAACCACTCACTTTGCAGTGTGGCAAAGGTGAAGGTGTTTATTAATACAGCTTCCCAGTTTTATGCTGCAGAGACATGTGTTCGTATTAGTTAAGAGTCATACTTTCATTTAAAGACATTTGCTTTCATCTCTCCTTGCTCTTGAGCAGTACTGATAGCAATATTAATGCAAAGACAGTGGATGGCACAGAAAGTCCTCAAATCAGCAAAGAAAAGCTCAAAAACATTGTCAGAGAAAGACAAGAATACTGTGCTCTAGCAGGTACAAACCTTTAATCTTATTGTGAGATGAAGACACAAGGTTACACCCACATAACAAAGATGGCCAATACAAAATTTAACTACCAGTTCATGTTTTCTGCTAGACTGATTTTAGGCAACAAACTAGATACAAGTTATTTTATTTACACCACCAAAAAACCACAAATCAAACCAATCAGAAAACACCCCCCCCGCAAAAAAAAAAACCCAAAACAAACCAAAACCACCAAAAAAAACTGTCAGAGAAAAGAAAAACTTTACGCAGATTTCTCCAGAAATTCAGACACAAAAAATTCCATTTCACTTGTGTTTTTCTAATTGAAGACAGCTTCAGTAATTTCTGCTGTCAATTTCTTTAATGAATTATGTTCCTTTTAAGTATTTTGCTGAGATTTTCTTATTCTGAAGCTTGGCTATTTACAAGGCTATTTTTTGGACAGTTTCTGTTTATGTCCTACCACAATCCATTTTGATTTCTCTGCACGTTTCCCTGTGGTGTCCTTGGAAATACTCAATTTGTATATTATAATCTGGGGACTGTCAGAGTAAAAGAAAACATAAATATCATTGCTGAGTTGTCTGCAACATATTATGCCATTTTTACAGACCTGTATTTTTATTAAGTCCTGCACTGCTTTGCTCCTTCATGTATGGAAAACAAAGTAATCAATGGCGAGCTACTGGAAATTATGTCCTTGAGCTTTATTTTAGGGCCTGAATAAAAGCTATCAAAGCAAACTGTATATGCAAGGCTTCTCTCTCTTTCATACAGAAAAAATTGCAGATATTAGCCAACTAACTTATTTCACACCCACTGGAAGCCATACAAAGTCTTTGTGTAGCAGCACAGATGTCAAATTATTAATTGTCAAAGGCACTTTTTTTTTAAATTGCAAAAGTCAAAATATCTACAGAAAAAAGATGTCCAAAAAAGCATCTAAAATGGGAATGGTCCATGTCAAGATGTCTTGCACTTGAAATGCTGCACAGGCAAAAGAAAACGACACTCCCACCAGTCTGAATTCCTGATATATATTTTCTTAGGTACACTGAGAAACAACCAAAACAAAAGCAAAAATGTTTTCTGCTCTCAGTCTATTTCATCAAAAATTCAGCGTGACTGCAGATAAAATAGTCACCAAAAATTTAAAAGGAATTATTAACTCAGAGTCAGAGGAACCCCATCATAACAACCTCTCATAATATGCAGTACAACTGGAAATACAAGTAACTTAGTTTTTTATTAAGATAAGGTTTTTATGGCTACGTATTTTAAATCACTGTATTGTTCACTGATGGTCTGAAGGCCTGAAACATCCACACTCTTTTCTCATCCATCTGTCAGAAACCCCCTAATTTTCCTGCAGAGAAAGGCGACTCCTGTTCCCATGAAATCCAACCACTGAACTTTTATTATTTTCACTTGGCATAAAGTCAGGTCTGCAAGATTCAACCAGCAAATTCTGACGTTGTATTAGAAAAAAGATGCAGCATGACTGCTTTATGTTTTGGCTCCTTAGCTTAGCATGTCTGGAAGGCACAATTTCACAACTGCTCTCCCCTCATTTTCATTCATTTACAGCTTTACAGGTCAGAAAAGCAATAATGTTGTTGTTTTAACACCCTGTTCTGCTTCTCTGGCACACCTAATAAGGAATAAATACAGTTCTGGTTATCCATGTTTTTTCTAACTCCTGTAAGCACTTGACATGTACAATCTGTACTTCAGGTACCATTGCCTTGCTTCACTTTGCTCATCACTTCACAGAAATTTGGGGTTGCCCAAGATCCAGGCCCAGCTTCCCCACAGCAGAATGATGGTGTAGGGTGGGATCTGCACTTAAACTGAGGCTGTTCCACTGCAGAGAGTGAAGCCATTAAATTAGTGGATAACGACCCCTTTGAGGATTTGATGACTTGATGTGTGAATTGTCATACAATCATATCAGTTCACCTAGGATTTGCAAACCGAGTCTCTGGTTTTGATAAGAAAAATGGGGAGTGTAGCCCAAACTAACAAGAGAAGTGTATTTTTCTTCTTTATTTAAGCATATTTTTTTCCATTTATTTAACATGTATAAATAAACATGAGGACATTGTGGCAGACTTCCTTATTAGGGTAGTAGAAAATACTGTATTGCAAATATAAGCTTCTTTGCAGAGATTGCTCCTGACTGGCCAGCAAATCCAATAAAAATATGACTTTTGATTCAGCTTAACCATATAATACAGTTTATCACCCAGTGTCTTGTGTAATAAATGTTACTGAAAAGACTAATTTAGGATCTGAATTTATTTTAATTAGTCTTTGTAATACTGCAGCAGATGTTAGCTTGTATAAAAGCAAACCTGCACTTGTGAGGAATCTCAATGAGAAGGCCCCCAACATTTGATATTCTCAAACACACTGCCTGGGATTGCAACAGCAGACAGGAGGGGAGAATGGGAACTAAAGAACGAACAAGATTCAGGAGGATGAGGGAAAAAAGGCAGCAGAGATTCATTTTGTTATAAACATGTCCTGCTATCAGTCACAGCACTGTAAAGGTGAGGCTGCAGAGCACCATTAATAACTGACAGTTGTTGTTAACTACCAGGGAACACCAGATAACCTTCCCGAGAATATCTATACCCCCATCTTGGGCAACAAAGTAATGAGTCCCAGTGGAAAGAAAGCACTGGCAGTCTTTGTTGTAGCTATTGATCTCCCGATGTGATTTAGATAAGGGAGGAAGAGATAATGGCATTGATTATTCTATTTAGGAGCCAGACTGAGACTAAACTAAAGTATAATACATAAAGAGGGAAAATCCACACTCGATCACTTCTTTTCTGTTCTTTGCAATTCAAGCCAACACCAGGTGGTCACAGCAACAGGGAGACACATCTTAATAATGTGGGGTTTGGTTTCTGGGACAATTTGATATAAACTAACATATGATAGAGGGTTTTGTTTCTTCCTCCTTATTTTAATGGACAAGCATTGTTTTCATAAAGCAAAGCATGGGAAGAATAGATTGTTTTCCTGCCAAGAAGGTTGACAGAAGTCAATGATGGAGATCTCAGCCTGACAGCGGGACATGTGTAGCTAATTTTACTTTAAGCTCCTTGCCCACATCGTGAAGAGTAGTCAGCTCAGGCCAGGTAGTTTATAGAGAAGGATCTTAAAAAAGGAGAAGGAATGCTTACACCTATCCACAGCAAGATGTATTCTGACAAGCCTTTATGGCAGGTCACCTGCAGACATGGATTAGAGCCTCAGGCCTTGCCTGAGAGTAAAAAAGAATCCCTGTTGCATATGACAGCAGGCACCAGTGAGACTTAGATATACCCTAAAAATGGAAAAAATAAAAAGAAAACAACCTCAAATCTTTTTAAAGCCACTGAGCTTAAACTGCCTCTAAATTTGTTGACAGGTTACAGAAGTCACTGTTCTACCAAGGGAACACAGTGAGGGGTATGATGGATTGACAACCATATCCTGTTTTATATTCTCTATTATATCTCCCATATTTAGAATACCATCCTAGGCCTGAAAACCAACATAAACTTTTACTTCTGTTCTCAGTGAAGGGTTTTAGACATCAAACTGAGGTTCTCTTAAAAACATGTGCATTTAGATTAAATATTATTCATCTTTTATTGGTTTGATTAATAGATATGCTTTGCAAATTATAAAAGGAAAACAAGATAAATGAAAGATGGAGGAGCTAAAATCAAAAGAAATGTGTCCAGTTCTTGTATGTCTCCATATAGTTTCTACATGTTATGAAGACATTCACCTGTTTGTGACCCTGCCCTTGCCAGCGTTAGAGAGCTGCAATTCCCATCAGGCAGAACTGGCCTAAAGATTTTTTAGGAAAGCACAATTTATCTTTTAAAAATGAAACTATAAGTCTTAATAAACTTTTTTGAAGGTGGGATTTTGGTTTAGTTTATTGGTTTTTTTAAATGTTTTGTGTTTCTTGAACACAAAGCTGTTTAAAGAAAACAAGCCTGGCTTCCTAACAGGATTCCCTGGGCTGGGTGGGGAGAGAAAATACTTGAGCTTCCTGCATCTGCCATAATAAATTAAAGCTTTACAGTTAAGCTAAAGGGTGGATTTGAAGCATCCAAGCCCAATTTGACCTAATCCAAATTTTAGCCCCAAACTGAAGTTTCCCCACAAAGTAAAAAACTTCATCTTTCTGTCAGTTTTAGAGCAAACCTCTAAGATCTCATGTCTTAATTAGAATGGAAAAGATTATTGTACAAGATCACAAAGCACTCCCAACATCTTGCACACTGCACTGCTGCTCTTTCCGTGGATCTCAGCAAGCTCACTGTGAATGACGCTAAGCTCAGACACAGAGACTACTGGCAGCTCCATGGAGAGCACTCAAATCCTGCTCCTCACTGTGTGCTCAGAGTCTCTGGAACACAACACACCCTGGTTGCACAGAGCCCTGCACCACCGGTGAGAATCTATATTGCAGAATCAGTGTGAGAAAAGAGAGCAGAAGGAGGGAGAACAACCAACCTTGTGCAGGCAGAAGCACAAACTGCAATGCTAAAACCAGTCCTTGAAGGATTAATTGGGGCATACTTCAAACACAGACTTCAGAGCAAACAGGCAGTGTGCGTCTAGTTGGTTTATGGGGAGAAAAAAAAATTCCCTCTAAATCTATTGTCTGTATAACACAGTGGATACACTGACATATTGTCTGAAGGTAAAAGAAGCATAGGTTTTCCCTTTCAAAAGGAAATTGATTGAGCCATGAAGAAAGGGTGGATTTACCTATTTCCTTAACAGAGAAAGTTGAATCACTAGTGTCAGTATTTGAAATAAAAAGCATTTCTGTGCATTTCCCAAGACTCTGGCACTTGTGCTGAAGAACAACAAAAGACTTAATGGTGGAAAAGAAAATGCCTGGTGTAAAAAAAGACAACTTGGAATTTCATTACTGCAAATCAAAATAAGAATATACACAAAAATCACTGGCACAAATACTTTTATCCCCCTATGTATAGCTGAAAATACTATGACTGAAAAATGATTTATGAATAGTACACCCAGGATTTAGATACACGTTGAGGTGCCCCCACAATTGGAAGTCATATTCTATATTTCTTGTGAAAGACCTCTAGGATAAGCCAAAATCTTAGGCATAGAACACACCAAGAATTGATAGGACCTTAAATATCTGAAACAAAGTCATTTCAGTTCTGCATAAGATAGAATCCTAATTTCAGAGCATTTTTAGAGTAACATTACATCACATTGGTCCAAGCAACTCACACCTGATCTGATAAAGCATTTAATTCTAACCTTACTTTTCCACCGACACAGAAATTTTTCAAGTGAAAACTGCCTTTATGCTTTTTGCACTTCTAGTAATTTGGAAGATGATTTTGAAAAGTGTTAAAATGAAGCTATGGCAGTTGACTTGTCAGCAGACATAAACCAGACCAACTCATTAGATTAAACCTAAATCCCCCCCAGTGGCATCTTTGATTCCGTTCAATATTTTCATGCTCTAAGGCTATCTGTGAATGCTTTGACTTTACTGACACTTCTTTTTATTTTATTGTTTGACAGATCTTCCAGAGCTAGGTGAAGTACTAAAGAGGTAACAAAAATATTTTAGAATCATTAAAGAAAAAGTGGAATTACTCTACTATTGTTGTATAAATACATCCATACACTGAAGCTATACATACCAGAAATTCTAATACAAGTATACCCATTTATACCATATTTCTCAGCGACTCCTAAGTTGAGATGACATTTTCAATATGAACTGTCAAAGTAAGACAGACAAATCCTAGTAGAAGTGATTACATTTCTAGCAATATCTTTGGGGAATTATCTTATAATATTTCTTCCATTCCACAAGGAAAATATTTTTTCCCTACTTCTAAGTTCTGCAAATCTTCAGCAAGAACTCCCAGGTAAATGGTTAAACACAAATTGGATATTAGCTAAGCTTCATTTAGCAAAATTAACTCATGCTCTATCTTCTGCTTAATTGCCAGGAAGGTGCAGTGTCAGTTCCTCCATCTTCTGCTTCATGCTACTGTCCTGTCTGATGATAACCGTCTGCTTAAGTCTTTTAATTATTTAGGGAGGTAATGAATATCTAGAAAATACTTCTGTTGCCAGGTAAACGACAATTTTTTTACAAGGAAGTTTCCTAATCCAGTTTGGTTGTAGTTTTTGAGCAAACAGTGGGAATTCTGTTACCAGGCACCTTTACCAGGTGCTGGGTTTAACTGGAAAATGTTCTTTAGATTATTCCTGTTGTTTGATGTTCCAGCTCTTTCTGGTATCTAGGTAAGCTGAAAAAATGCTGAATCCAGCACTAGCAATGTACTTTCTGCAATTCCCTAGGGCCTGCTTGCAAGCTAGCTACAGCTGGTTGAAACCACTGTTCAATGTTCATTGGAGAAGAGGTTCTGATAAAGATGGTATCAAACAATGGCATTCCTGTTTAAGTTCATGTTGTTTTGTCTTTTCAGGAAACACATCAATTGTCCTAGACAATTTCAGTAGGATATATGGGAAGTCATATATATGTAAAATAAACCCCAACACTGAGACACAAGCGTTAAAGTTGAAGAGAAACAAAAGTACACTCACTTTAAGGATTTTTGAGAGGCAGGGAAACTGTGCTAGAAATATATATATTCTTTCTATTTCTTAATCATTTGTGGTAGATACTTGCCTGTGTAGAGAGAGGATGAAAACAACCAGAAGACAAATATTTAATTTCCAAAGGAACTATATTTTTAGTTTATCACAGAATGACAACTGAATAATTGGAATGCTAACATTTCTTGAAACTCAAAAGCCATACAAATGACTAACCCTATTGAGAATACATTATATATGCATGTGGTAAGGGCAATTGGAAGAGAAGATCAAAAGAAACCATGTCTTAAGTTTAATAACCCATTTAATATTGCCTTTCAATTCCATTTCATGCTCAGTAAAGCAAGAATAACTGAACCTTTCACTGATGCTGGCCTCAGATGAACAGCATTTGTTTTGAGGGCTCTGGTTGCAATGCCTATCATGGCTGACAATTACAGCCTTGTAGCAAATGCCAGGGACAGTGCCAGAGGAACTGCTTCTGCACCTAAAGAAGGATATATCTTTAATGGGCTGTTTTCCTCAACTAGGGTCACACTGTCTGCTCCTGTGCCTAGGGAAAAGGCCTGGCATGCACTGCCTTTGTCCTTTCCCCACCACATTTCTCCATCTTTCTTGTAATGAAATACAGTGCCTGCAAATGGGCAAGGGGTGAAAATGGGCATGACATGCTGAAGTAAGCAAAACACAGCGCACTGTCTCATCAGAAAGGTTAATGGCAGAAAGAAGCAAGACATATAAACTCATGACATGCTAAAAAGCCACCTTAAAAAGGTTAATGGCTATTGCTCCCAGTGCTTGCTTAAAGAACAAACTGTGTTGGGACTCAGCCAACCGAGAGCTAAGAATATAAAAAGAATGAGCAATAGCTTGAAATCAAAGATTACAAATTGAACCCCTACCAGAGCAGACAGCAAAGGTTTATAGTCTAGTTACGGGTACAGCACAACACAGCATTATCTTTTATTGTTCATAAACAAAATGATTTGACCAGTAGATCAGGAACACTGTAAAGAATTCTGCTGTCTTTTGAGTCTATCCATACAGCATAAGCAAAAAGACAAATAATTAATTCATCAGGAAATTCATCACAGTGGTTTGGTACTTGCAGTGTAAATAGGTTTTAGCCAGGCTACTCCAAAGTCTTTAAAGAACAGCAGGTGCCATCTTTGCTTTCCCATTTTCCTAAACTACTAAAAAAACTTGTGTTTCACCTTGAAAAAAAATTATATAAGTCAGTAAAGTTAGGATAACCTAATAATATAGTAGTGGCTCAGCTAACCAATGCCATCTTTGTTTTAACCAACTGGAAATGAAAATTAGAAAGACTTGGTGAAGTTTGCTATGAAGAACTACTAGAAATAAGAAAAATTGTTTTGTTGTAGACATGCTGCTGAATTATATGTTGCAGCAGTTTAAACCCTTTGCATTAGAGTTGCACTAGGACCTACTACAGAGTTGACCCACATGCTTTGTAAAGGAATTAAATTCTTATGTGTCACATGCACCTCAGCAGACCACAGTTCTGCCTTGTTTACATCACAGATGCACACAGATTCCAGAGCATATCCCCCAACTGGATAAAGATTTGTCTTTAATTTTCATGGAATTCTCTTGCTGTACAGTTTTGGGGGTTATTTTTTAAATCCCCACTACCCTCACCAAAAGGGGTTGACTGTTTGACTGTATCTGTATACAGCATAATGCTTTTCCCTTTCTCTGGCTTTTCCATAAATTTTACTT
>VWYP01020864.1:0-15095 GCA_013400435.1 Pycnonotus jocosus
TCCATCCCTCTATTCATCTTGGTGTCCTCCTGTGGACTTTCTACAACAGGTCCATGTCCTTTCTGTGCTGGGGACCCCAGAGCTGGATGCAGCACTGCAGGTGGGGTCTCACCACAGCAGAGCAGAGGGGCAAAATCCCCTTGCTTGCCCTGCTGGCCACACTGCCTTTGATGCAGCCCAGGATACAATTGTCTTTCTGGAAGCCAGCTCATGTCCAGCATCATGCTGTCACCCAGCAGCACCCCCAAGTCTTTCTCCCCCAGGCTGCTCTGGATCTGTTCATCCCCCGGCCTGCGTTGGCCCTGGGGGTTGCCCCAACCCAGGCACAGCTCCTTGAACTAGGCCTTATTAAGCCTCATGAGACTCCCATGGGCCCGTGTCTTGAGCTTTTCCAAGCCCCTGTGAAGGTTCCCCTTTCACCCCTTCCCAGTCTGTCTGTGCCTCTCCCTGCTCCTGAAGGACAGTTGGAAAATGTGCAGCACAAATGGTTCCCTCAGTGCCTGACTGGGGACAAGCTTGGGCGCCTGCGTGGCTGAAGCTGAATTGCAAGTGGTTGTTCCAGTATGAGGAGCTTGTAAAAATCAGTGTTCAGGTTTGCAAACACTTCATGGGGACACAGAGGCCATGAGAAGAGATGGAGGCTTGCTCCCTGTAACATACTTGGATTTGATATACTGATAACAGCATTTAACCTGAAAAAATATAAATGTTTTCAAGAGCTTTAAAACACTGGCATTTGTTATCTGCCTTTGTTTGGACACCAAGATGGCTAGCACCTTCTATCAAAAATTATGAACTATTTCATTTTCAAAAGCTAGAAAATGTAAAAGAATGCACTTAAGATCAAGGCACCAAAAAAGAAAAATAAAACACTTATGTGAAAATTATGAATCACCTTTTTTTGTTGTTTCTTACTGCAAATACATGCTCTAAAATGTTTGTAATGCAGGTCTTCTGAAGAGTTGCAGTATTGCAGTATGAGTTTGCAGTATTTCTATTACAATTTGTCTTGTAAAGGCAAATGCTCTAACATATGCAAGAGGTTTTGCATCTGTAGCACAGACTAGCAGTTACTATTAGCAGCACCCTGGCTATTCACTTTGCTGTGATACCCATTTGTCTGAAATGAATGTTTATGCTGTGGTTACCATTAGCAAGATTAAGATCTGTTCAAATGACCTGATTTATGCTGCACAAGGCAGATGAATAGCATGAGGTGTATCTTAGTCTGATATCCTGCAGATCCAGTAGGTCTCCCTGTGATACCAGGCCCTGATATAATTTTGTTTTACATTAATACAAAGCAGCAGGATGTAGCTGTGGATGAACAAGCTCCCTGCCTCCCCACCAATGAATCATGCAGAAACTGTGAAAAGCAGCAACTCCATGCTCTGTCCTTAACTTGAAATATTTCTTTAATACAGTACAGGAGAGCCCAGGACCACAAGAATTACCTTTTTAAAAGAGAGGAGATGCTTCCCATCAGGACAGAAAAGGGTGGGAGGATGCTGATGGTGATTGAGATTTCAGACAGAGTCAGTATTTGATATGAGCCTTACAAGGCTCTCTAGTCACTGTACTGGCATTGCTACTTGCACAGAAACACATGAGCTGATTTAGAGATTGCATATTCTGCCAAGCATTGAGACAGCTGGAAGTTGAGTGTCCTGAAGTGCAGCACCCTGGGGTGCTCTGAGCTGAATTAGCCTTTTCTGGTATCTGCATACATACACGTGAGGTATCAAATCTTCACTAGGCACTGTAGCTGAAATTTTTAAGAGGGTTAAAATTATTTTTTTTTTTCCTCAGCAACATGACTAAAACACAGTGATGATTTTATAAATGTCTCAAGTTATAGAAATCCTTACATTGATTAGATAATTTCATTATGATTGGTCAATCTATATCCTGTATTAATGTATCCAATGCATTATTAGTTTGCAATAGATGCTTTGCATTGGTTATATTACTCTTGCAACAGTGTTTTAATTAAACACTCTGGATGTATGCTATGAAATAGATTGCAGACACTTCTCTAATTCCTAGATTCATTTAAACTTTTGCTTTAAATTTCAATAAAGTTTCCAAACTCTTAAGATCTTTACCACTTCTGACCAGCTGGAGTAGTGGTACTGTAGGTTTACCTGCCACTGTTTAGGTAAGCAATTATGCAGAACACATTTTGTTGAGGATGATCTATTTTTGGATTCTTAACTGCCATATATTCATAGACAGGAGAATGAATATTATTTTCACTTCTGTTTTAAAGAAAATAAATTATTTAAACTGAGGTTTTGAGGAGAAAATGAATCCAAGATCCCATGTTTTATTTTCTGTAACAGTAAATGATGTAATATTTATGTCTCCTCAACAATTCTTTTTAATGGGAAGAATGTTTAAACAACAAAAAAAAGAGATCTGTCTCCCAGTCTTATCCCAGAACCCCTTAAGTTTACAATTCTCTCAAACAAGTTAAAATGTAAACATTAATATTTCCTTCCTAGTGTTTTCAGATGTTAGACCCCATGAAATGCTGTTGGTTCAGGTTTTCTTCTTGTTGAGAAGGCCAGAGCAGCAATAAAGGAATATTGGAAACAGTTTTTAGTCCTACTGCTTGCCCAGAGTCTGTCTAAATTAGTGCAAATGGCTCTGCAGCTTACCGTCAATGTTCTCAGACAACGAGTTGGTTAGGTAACTGTTTAATTAAATACTTGCTTTATTTATCCTGCAAGGTGACATCTGCTTTCTGGAGGCTATGTTAAACCAAGGTCCAAAGTTTTCACAGTTTCAGAGGAAGTAGCGTCCCCCCAGCCTTTGTTCCTCCACACCTCCAATGTATAAGCTCTCAAGCTGTAAACAGTACTAAAACACACAGAAACCTATTTTTTCCTGACAGAAAATGCAACTATTGTTCTCTTATTTCACTTTTTGGAGACTGGAGAGGCAAGACCCACACAGTTATTTTCTTTAAGAAGCATCATGTAGATTTAAACACAATTATTTGTGAACACGGACAAATTTCAGAATGCTGTGTTCTCCCACAGGCTCTACTGAGAATATACTCTAACAGCTGGAGATAATGTCAGTAAAGTACAGCCAAGCCTATTACACAGAAAGAAGTCAATACCATCATTGTAGTCATATTCTGATATGAAGGAAAGAAAATATCTGGTGTGAAAACTTCGATTTGATTTTGCCCAGAGCTATGAGAAATGAACAATCAAGGATTTAGTCATGCTGGATTAAGATTTTATTGCTCCTAAGTGCCAGCCCAACCTGACTGGCAGTATGCCAGGGAACTCAGTTCCTTGGGAAAGAAGGAAATTGCAGTTTTCTAGGAATGAAAAACAGTTTGCATCTCGGGTGCAGTTTGATAACCTAGTTGAAATCTGCCCCGTCAGCAGTTTAGGGGGGCTGTACAAAAGAAGTACTCTACTTTGGTGTTTCTCAAGGAGCAGTAATAATTCCCAGGCATAAGCAAAATTTCCCACATGCCACCTCCTTTCCTTCAAAGAGTGCAGAGAAAAAGGAAAAATGTTTCCAGCAGATTTTCTGCATCATCATCACCCCAGGTGTGAGTGACTTTGCAGGTTTACTCTGGGTTAGTAGTGCACACTATGTTTAGATGAGGGTTGGCATTTTGACCATCACATCTTGCTTAACCAGTCTGATCGTGGGTTTTTCTTCTGCTCAGCGTAGCAGAGCCTGGCAGCAACTTGATCACAAAAGATCACTTTTCTTTGTGCTGCCATCAAGCAGCAACATTAACAGTACAGGAAGTCTCCCACAAGAATCTGTAGGGCTCTAGAGAATTTGCTTAAAGACGAAAATTTTGAAAGCAGTAGTTATGAAAAAAAAATTAAAAAGGAAAGTAATGTTTTCTTCTAAGAGTTTGAAAGAAGGGAAGAAGAAGGATACAAAGTCAGGAATGAGGATGACATTTGCTATTGTCTAGTAATAAATTACAAAATTATTCAGAAAAGCTGAGGAAGAATAATTCAAAGGAAACAATCAGTAAGGAATTTACACTGAACAAACAAACAAAAAGTAACTAGAGAATGCCGGCATGGCAAGTTGTTGAATTATCTTCCTGGGAGATACCAATCTATGTGAGATGGTTAAGAATAACTAACTCAATCCAGGCAGATGCTAAAGGATGGAAATGACAGCAAGTCCCTGCCAATTCAGTCTGGAATGTCACTCTCATACATTCTGTAATTTTGGTTTTGTGGCGTGCAAGTCACATCTTCTCTCCTTGATGACAATCTGATTATTTCCTGTCACAAAGACAATCCAATTTGACTCATACAAACAACACCTATCTTAGCTGTCGTCTAGCATTTTTTTTTACAAGAAACTGTATTTTGGCTGCTCACAGTTTGTTGGTAAGTCTCCCTCAACCCTACCTTTGGTCATGGTACTGGGATCACCAGCACTGCAGCACACAGGTTACATCTGGAAGTTATGTCAATGCCTACTAAGTACAACATGCTGATGTCACCCTTAGTACTCCATTTGGAGTTCCCTGTCCTGCTCCAGGCTCCCCAGCCTAAGGCAGACATGAGGCTGGCTAATGAAAAGCATCAGGCAAAGGGCCAGAAAAATGATTAAAGGACAGAAACATTCCTTCTACCTAGATGTTGAGGGTATTGGGATACTCCAGCCTGGATGGTGAAGAGAAGGATCAGTCAAGGGATCTTATCCATGTGTATCAATACCTGATGTGAAGAGTAGAGGAGATGGAGCCAGGTTCTTCTCAGTGGTGTTTGGTGTCAGAACAAGAGACAATGAGCATAAACTAAAATACATAAAATTCCATGTAAATATACCTTATGATTTTTTAAACTGATATTATTTTAAATTCAATTTTATTGTGAGGATTTCCCAGAAAGGCCATGGAGTGTCCAGCCTTGAAGATATTCAAAACCCAGTTGGATATGATCCTGAGCCATCTGCTCTCACTGACCCTTCTCTGAGAGGGGCAGTAGCAATAGATCACAACCAGAGGTGATTTTCAAACTCGCTATCCTGTGATTGGTATAATCTGCAAATGCAAGAAAAAAAGTTCCTGTCCTAAAATGTTGACATATAATTAAAATGATATATCACTTCACTATGCACAGCTCCAGAATATGATGCTCTCTGGGACAGCTTATCATAACTGCCAGAACACTGGCCTGTTACAGGTTACAGGGTCATTTTACTAATAACACACATCACAGAAATCTGTAGATTCTTCTGTTTTATTACTTCCTAATGTACAACAAATGTCAAGGTACTTCATGAAAAGCAATAATTGTTGCTGGATTTCCCAGCACTGATGACATTTTAAAATATATATAAGCTTCAAAGCATAATCACATTCAGGTTCTTTGACATGACAATTATTAACTGAAGACTGGGTTAAAAAAGATCTACTGGTCCCTAAACCTGAGAAGTACAGAGCTCTCCCCTCTTCACTTGATGGTAAAACCCTGACTGAGATGAATGGGCATTTTTCCATTGTATTCAGTAGGGCCAGATCCTGGCACGTAATCACTTGATGATATCCACTTTTAAAATAATGGGCAAATGCTCCACAACAGTCAATATAAAATACTGTGGGGTGCTTTTATGGATTTCCCTAGCTGACAAAAAGCTAAGAATAATTAAACTTAATTTAGTTAAAACTTGCACTTTTAAACCCTTAAAAGTGCTCAAGGATTACCTATAATTAAGATTTAAGCACAGCCTCAACCAAAAGTGTATGCAATACGCATGAGGATTCTAACACATGGGGATCCATCTTTTCCTCCTGCTCTCAATTAGCACCAGCTGACGACACTAATTACTCATGAAATTTCTGAGACTGGCACAAGCTGAATCCACATCTCCCAGCACCCCTTGGTGTTTTTGTGGATGATAAGTTGCAAGAAAAGCACAGGAGCAGGTTCAGTGAGAGCTTCAGCTCAGGAACCATCAATAGCCTGCTAACTTCTCAGGATGTTCTTCTGCCTTGTGGCCATCACCAGAAATCAGTTGTTAAGCACTGGGTGTGACAGAGTTTCCACTCAGATGAGTCACATTGATTTTTGAAGGGTCTGGATGACTTGTAAGAGCATTGCAGGCAGGCATCTGGCAGCTCAGGGCAGGGTTGAAGAGACACAGGGCAAAAACTTCATGGTGAGGTGGACAAGATGAAGGCTTAAGCAAATGAGATTAAAACCCTTTAAAGATTTGTATTACTGGAATGTTTAATTTATAACTACTCACAGTTTGGATTAAAATAAATCTATTTTCAGGTCACCTTCTGCAGCTTTATTTCAGATTCCTTATCTGAGGCAAAGCAGAAGACAGAGTAACGTTTACACAACTGGAGGCACAAGTGAATACAGTGACTTCCTTTGGCTTGTGAAAAATGACACTCCAAACCCAGCTTCTCACAAAATGTACTCTTTCTTTTTATTCACTCTGTCACAGACTTCCAAAATATGTAGGCTTTCTGGGAACTGTAATATAATGACATTATACATATATATATATGTGTGTGTGTGTGTGTGTGTGTGTGTTTGTATGTGTGTATATATATATATATGGCAAAATTGACATCACAGATGACACAAATTTTAATCCTGTTAAAAGTATTACAAGAACAGTGAATTGTATCTTCCTTTATTGTACCTAATGATCATTCATCATGATGAAAACCCAAAAAGTTTCTGACATCATGTCATGATATTCTCTTATTCCAGCTGCAGAAAATTTCCAGTTGTTTTACAGAAGACAATTCCATGTGGAGATCTAGAGTAGTGATGATCAGTGTCACAGGGGATAGAATAAATACGAAGTAAAAATGCTAGCCATCCCAGGTTTAGTGTTACACACCATTAATCAAAAGGAACAGGAGGAAAAAAAAAAAAAAAGTCAGCTAATTTGAAAAGGTCACAAATTGAGGAAAAACTACAAGAAATCAAAAGGAAAGTCTCACGGGAGCATAATTTTATTCAGCACCATTTTAGTTGAATGGCATTGCTACAGTTATCTCTGCTAAAAAAAACCCTCTTCAGTTACCAAGTAGGGAATTTCCCAGAAGCCAGACAGTCTGAATTACTGAGACAAACTGAATAGTGTGAACAACCTGCAGCAGCTTATACGCAGGGAAAACCCCAAACAACAAAACCCAGTGATGATATTCATAGGCACACAAGTCTTCTCTGAAGAGACACTCTTGCAGTACAGGATAAGCAGTAATGGGGGAGGAACTGCACAAAGAAAGATTCAGGTTAGATAATAGGAAAAAAAGAGTATTCTGCATCTCTATTTCCAGAGTTATAGAGATTGAAAGAATTTTCATAATCTGGCTTTTGCATTTACAATGAAATTTTGAACTTGACAAGTCACTAGTATTTACAGGTCCCAAGACCCAAAGAAGCCTAAGACATGTCACATTTATGGGAACTGCAGATACAATAACCAGGGTAACAGAGGAGCTCCTGCCATCATCTGGTGAGCATAAAAATAAGTTAACCAATACACATTTGCTCAAACTCTTTTACATCTGAACTACCTATGTTTTTGTATGGACATATGATATCCAGATATTACACCCAGAGATACAAGGTAGTAATATTCTATACTAATGGCAATTACTAATTTATATACAAATGTGTGTGCACATCTGCAGAGGTGAAGGTGGAAATGAGCAACAGATATTTAAAGGCAAATTTGTACTGGCTGGTTTCCCTACAAACGTAATCAATGTTGCTGAGTTTCAGTTAAAGTCCCAAGGTCCCAATACAAAGTATATCCATACCAACAGGGGTTTTTTAAATGTAGAAATCTCTTCAGAAGTTAGAATTCCTTTTTTCTTTTTTGTTGTTAATTTATTTGGAGGAGAGGATGAAATTTTTCAGTTCCAATTATTTAATTGCAGACTTGCAGTTACCCTATTAAAGACAGCACATAATCAAGACAGCAGAATATTGGTAAACAATGACTTGGTTTCATTTGTTAAAAATGGAAGCTATTTTTAGTAAGACTTCCTATTTGTTAAAAATGGAAGCTATTTTTAGTAAGACTTCTTAGTTACTTCCAATGTTTTTATTGAATATGTGCAGTTTAAAGACTGTAATTTAAAAGACTGTTTTTATAAGTTACAATAAGCATAAACAATATTGCAGAATTAGCCGCATGCCAGACCTGTGCAGTGGGGTTGCTGATGTAAATTCTTTTATAGTTTGGAAATAGTAGGGTAGTGAGCCCAAAATATGAAGACAAATTTTCTGCAAAGCAACCCAGATAATGGGCTTCAGAAGGAAACAGTTGTGATCGATCTGAAAATCTCCGGAGGAGGTTAAAATCTTCTCAGCAAAATGAATACATTTTGGCTACAGTCGTCAGCTACCATCAGTGAGAGGGGAAGAGGAAATGCTGTTCGAGGAGCCCAGCTGAAGAGGATGCTCTGTGGTGCAGCAGAGCAGTGCCAAGAGGCAGCGTGCCTGAGGAGATCTCATGCTACCACCCACAGCGGCTCCAGAGCGTGTCTGGGCAGGCTGGGGCTGCTCAGGGGCAACTTCTGTGACAGGTGCACACAGCTGCAGGCAGTGCAAACAGAAAGCAGAGTTGTGCTTATCTTATAGACATGCCCACAACAATTAGAGTTACAGCATTGATGCTCCTTGAGGGAGTTGGTGTCAGAAGCCTCTCCTTTAGTGACAGGGAATATTGCTTGCTGCTCCCGCAGCTGCAGGGGGAGAAGGGGATCTGTGATTGTGCTGGCTGCCACAGTGCTCATACTGAACCAAAGGTGGCTCTTACCTAACACTGTGGGGCACTGATGCTGGAGAAATGGCTTTTTTTTCCCCTCTGTTACCATGGAGATAGTCAGACCAGACCATTAATGAGATGTCTGATGGAGCAGGCAATATAATACCATATGCAGCAGGCTGAATGTGGGACAATAATCCTGCATCTCAGCCATCTACTCGCCAGAACACTTCATGCTGATTGTGATAAAAGTGCTAAAAGGAATATCTAAGCTGTGGTCATGCACTTCGAGGATGATCTTTGTTCAAAATTGGATATTTCTCAGCCTTTTTGAGCTAATACCTGACACTATTGCTATCTGTAATATTATTATAGCCTCCTATCTATTTGAATTTTATATTAGTCTATTAATTATTAAAATCTAGTAAAAATCACTATAATAGAAACATGCTGCAGTTAGGTCTGAAAAGAAAACATTAAATCTTTCTTACAGTGTAAGTTATTTTAGCAATCACATCACCTCAATGCTTTAACTTCTAGTTGGAGCACTTCTAGCTTCCAGCATTTTTAATATGGTTTCCTGGAAAATCAGAGAACATAAGTATATGTGTCTGCATAATCAAGTCTGCTCATCTGTAGTGGTCTAAAAAGAGAGAAAGACTTATGTGCTTATTTCATTAGTATATACTATTGCAAATCAAGCGGTATAATACATTTGAAAATATTTTCCATATTAGGGGTTTTTTTTCTAAGTCCAGATTTACTTTATTCCTTTGAAGCAGAAGAGCATGGAATCAATCTTCTACTTTGAATGTTATAGATAATCTGATATTCAGCAGTCTTCTGAGCACAAAATCCTATGTGGGTGGACACAGAGGTATGAAGCTGGAATTTCAGGCAATACAGAAGTGCAGTGGTTTTGATAGCAGTAGATAGAGCTGAAGCAGAGAGAGGAATCAAAGCAGAAAAAAACCTTCAGCAATTTTTACTGTTGCAGGCAATAGACACTTAAAGACCTCAGTATGAGGTCTCTTCCTGCTGCAAGTAACCTTATGCACACGATCATACAATCAGACTCACTCACAGACTAAGGAATACCTTGGCAATAGCAGCCGTATTTCCCCAAGCAATTTTACCCAGGCTGCTCATCATTCATATTTTAAATCAAACAATGGAGTATTTTAAATTATTCAGTTTGGGTAATTACTGTGCAAAATGCTAAGGCATAATGCTTTGGTTCATTTTTTCACCAAATGTCATTGGACATACCCTAAGTATTAACTGAGCCCAGTTCCTCCAGATACATGAGAAGCATCTGTGAGAACAGTTACACAAACAGCTACTCAAGCCATTGTTCTCTTGGGAAAAAATAGGACAAGGAACACATTACTGAAATCTAATCCTGCAGTAATAATAGGTTACCTCAACCACCTGCCTGCTATTAAGTACATGTCCTAAATCAATTACATAGCTCATTACACAATCACTGTTTGGGCCATCTAGTTGAATGCACCCAGATAAACACGTAGATAAAAATGTGTGCATCTAAGCTAGAGATGTGCCATAGAATTTAAGAAATGGCTAATTAAGGAAATAGTCTGTTCACTAATGAGGTATAAAACTCTTATTCCCTTTATTTTTCCTCCTTCACTTAGAAAGAAAATCATCCATAACTCTTAAAGGCTGTTAAAAAAGGCACTAGGGAGAGAAACTTCTACAGTGAACGATATTTAGACTTGGGTGTCTGGAATACAAAGACTAAATCATTGTCTCTGCTGAAGGAATGCATTCCTGAGGAGAGATTCTACATATGTTAGGTTAAAAAAAAAAATGAAAAAATATTGGAGAAGTACTTGTCCCTGGACCTTTTTCTCTTGTCCTGTGAATCTTATTAAACCAGAAAATGTCCAATTACACTGAACTATGTGTTGCTGTGTGTTTATTTACTGTAGATATTGTTCACCAGGCATGAAAATAAGAACAAACTTGATTTCATACCAATCCCATTTCCCTCTGATGAATTTAAATAGGAATTTGAAATATTGGAGGCAGGCAAATCACAGGTAATTTTCCAAAGAAGTTCTCTAGAGGTTATAGTTCATTATTATTACTAGCTGTTATGTGCATTACAATATCATCTAGAAGCTTCACTTATGGACCTGGACCTCACTGATATTAACTCTGCACCACAATAGCTGGAGACAGGTAAGAATTAGGAATATTTGTGTTGACTTCAACAAGTGCTGAGTTCTGCGTTCCTGAAATCAGTCCTGTAGCTGTTTCAGTTCTGCTTAATAATATGGCAGTTAAAAATAAATAACAGAAAATGTTAGCTTTTCTCCATTCCTTCTCTGGAGAATTCACACTGGCTGTTGTCATGCTACAGAAAATGTGTTTGCAGAGCCAAGAGCCACCTTGCTGCATTTCACAGGGAATTTTTGTCAAGTTCTATAAATCAAATAATGCAAGCAACAATTTGGTGCTCTGCATTCAGCAATTGTTTAAGTTATGTGCTACTTTATGTCTGAATTTTTAGTCCAGCTTTTTTCTTTACCTCATTTATACTCCAAAATTTATTCCCAATGTTTTCCCCACAAAGCATTTGTTACATGGGCACATCAGAATTGTACAGGGAGATCTTAGAAATCCTCTGTATCAGTCTCCAAAACCAGCATTATGTCCCTCCTTCTACTCTTAGAAGTTAGTCCCTTGCCTCTTCACCAGGAGCTCTGTTTAACCCTTCTGGCACATTCTCTATCAATAACTGGGCTGCTTTCATTCTCCTTTGGGCTCCTGGATAATTGATAAATCATTCCTTAGGAGTGTACCATCCCCCCTTCTACAGGTACTTGCTACTCTTGGAGATTTTCACATTTCTCTGTGCTTAAAATCTCCCCTCCCCTCCCCTGTAATGAATCTTACACTGGTCTTCCACAACTCCTTGTTGCATTTACACTCACATTTTTGGCAGTGTTTATTGCTGACACTTTCACAGATGAAAACACTCTATGTCAGCCTGATCCTCATCACCCCAGTTTCAAGACAAATACCCACTGGCAATAGCTCTGAACTGGGCTCTTCCTTATCCATTTAACATGAATTTTATTAGTGCTCTAGACTTCTAATGTTCTTACGGTCATACCAAATTTATTAAAGTTTATTATGCTGCTACTAAAATTAATTAATTTTCTTGTCGTGAGACAGAGCTAGAGCTAAAGGCAATCTTGCCCCTGATCTGCTGCAGTTGTGTTAATTACCAAAGAGTGGGAACAGCCTTGTTCTCACAGCTATGGGTGCGAGAAAACAGTGAGTTAATTCGTAGAGAGTTAATTAGAGTCTGCTGGCTGTGCTGTGAGGAGGAAGCGATAGGAGGTCAGGTAAGGGACAGATCAGGTGAGCCGCTGTACGAGGGACAGGAAGGAGCGAACTGGGACTGCGGAAGGAAGAGAGAAGAAGGAGAGAAAGAGCCAGAGCTGTGTGGAGCTGCACATAGGATTGGTACATAGAAAAGGTATGAAAGATTTTTTTGGATAACAAGGTGCTGATGCTTGAAGCCCTCTGAAGTTTTTACTGAAGCACAAAGAGTGTCATGACTGTCTTGACAATGACAGAAAAAGATGTTGAAGAAACATGCCAGATGTGGCTTGGGTGTTTCTAGCATGGCACATGCTCTCAGTAATCAGGTTTGTGGTTTCTTTCCCCATTCCCAATCCTTTGGCCTCAGCACTTGGAGTGCTCATGGCTGACCACTGGGACCACCTGGTGTGTACAAGAGCACCACTGGACTGCGCAGTATTAGCCCTAATAAGGCCAGATGGAAACAAAAGCTGCTCTAAGAGATCAGTGAACATATTCAAACTTGAAGGCTACCACTAGAGCAGAGGAGAATAGTCTTTATTATAGTCTTTATTAGTCTTTATTATTACAAAGAATATCCTTAAAGAGCAGTCAGGTTTATACAAAAGTGGTTGTGATTTCAATAATTTATGTACAAGGCAATTAGGCAATCAGTTACCAAAACTTCTCACTAGTTAAAAGTGACCAGGCTTCTTCCAAGCAAGTGCATTGTACACAGCACAGCACATCCAGAAATATGGGACAAATCAGAGGACCCGTAGAAGTTGTTCAGTGAGCAACCAACACTCAGGCTGCAGATGACCACACAGGTCAGATTTGCCAGGAATAGCACTTTTCATCATTTCTCTTTCAGTACTGTCAAGGAAGAAAGGGATGGAAAACCTGTCACAGAAATCCC
The DNA here is from genome assembly GCA_013400435.1 of Pycnonotus jocosus. Taxonomy (NCBI): domain Eukaryota; kingdom Metazoa; phylum Chordata; class Aves; order Passeriformes; family Pycnonotidae; genus Pycnonotus; species Pycnonotus jocosus. The sequence continues at coordinate 13,001 of VWYP01020864.1, forward strand.
CATTAAAGTGAGCAGTGGTGTCTCCCTGTGGGACAGCATGCAGAATGACTCTCCAGTTCCCCTGTATCAGTGAGCACCCCAGCTGCTGGCTTCACTGAAAAACTGGGCAAGTTGTATGTCCACACAAGAAGTAAAAGGAAAAAATGTCTACTGGCTTTGAGTTAGTACCTACTCAGCAGTAAAACAATACAGAAACTCAGTTGAAATATCAGTGTTTCACATCTACTCCATGATTCTCTTCATACACATATTGGTTATGCAGAGAAACTTCTTTACTGGCTTTAAACGACAGGTTCTGCACATCTGTGAAGCTCCTGGAACACATGAAGCTGAATCAGTGACTCTGAAGGACAATAACTCTGCTTTAGCCCAAAGATGACATGCCTGGACAGCTGCATCTTTCTTCTATTGTGGCCCCACCAGAAGAAAGCAAAAGCAAAATGTGGATTTTCTTCTCACAAAGGAGAAGAGATGGGGCAGTTTGCAGGAGGGAGAGATGAGTGGCTTCATGGTCTATTAATCTTCAAAAATTTTAGCTCTAATGGCTTCTGGGCAATGAAGGAAGGGAAGGACACTAGTCATGATTTATCTCTTCCTCATCCTCCCAGTGCTTTGTATTTGTCGTTGCAAGAGTTAAGGAGAAAACCCTTCTCTGTGCTCCTTGTGCCTTCTCAAGGATGACACATTTGCAGGGTTGTTATTGAAGACAGTTTGCAGCTCACTCTTCTGTCTCCTGGGTTTCTCCACTCCTACATACCTAAACTTACCAAGTCTATTCTGGCTCAGTGAAATTCTCAGCTGAAGTGTCAGAGGATGGCACACTATTGTGGTTCACCTGGAGTACAAACCCAACCCAAAACATCCTAGCGGGATTGTAGGCAGGGCAGGGAGAGAAATGCAGATGGCTGCTACAAAAAGAATTACACTTAGTGCTACCAAGCCCTCAGTTAACCCTCCTCCTGCCTGAGTTCTGGATATATTCCTAGCAAGGGCTATAGATTTTCCTCTGACTATTTAGTCAACAAGTCTTTCCATCCAATAGTTGATATTACCTTTGAAGCCCTTGGAAGTTTTACTGAAGCACTTTGAGGGCAGTGTCTGTCTCAATAACGACATATGGTGACCCTGACGCCATGGGCAATGTGGTGACTGACATGATTCAGAATTGTGCTGCAGGGTGAGGTGCACAGGAGACAGAGCCCAGCAAAGCTGAGAGCAGCAGGGAAAGCTGCCAATCTGGACCAGATTTTGACCCTGGAGTACAGATGAGCTGCTGGAAACAGAATGATGGGGATGAGTGTCATGGCTGTCTCTACAATGATTTGGAATTGGGCTGCAGGGTGAGGTGCAGAGGAGACAGAGCCCAGCAAAGCTGAGAGCAGCAGGGGAAGCTGCCAGTCCGGACCAGATTTTGACACCTGGAGTACAGGTGAGCGGCTGGGAACAGAATGATGGGGACTCAAGTATCAGGAGAAGAAAAGATTATTCAGCTAAATAATGCAGTAAAGGGTGTTACTGCAGTAAGTGCCCATGGGAGGCTACATAGAAAAGGTATGAAAGACTTTTTGGATAACAAGGTGCTGATGCATGAAGCCCTCTGAAGTTTTTACAGAAGGACAAAGAGTTTCGTGGCCGTCTTGACAATGACATTTTCTAACCTCAAAGAATGGAAATAGGACTTACTCTTCAAAAATTTTGTTGGAGGACTTATGTCTGCTGTACTGTTATGTTTTGATTTTGTTGTCAGCTACTGCTTCTACCAAACTCCAACCTTCTGCCTTTAATTTCAGTTGTGACAGCCAACAGTTCTTCAGGCCCTTGCTCTTTTCAAATTCAAGGGAATTATTCTCCTTCTGTTTGAATTTCCATGATATATTAAAAGAACAAAGATTATCTCAGGCAGATTGGATTAAATTTATCAGAACTGGCTGTTATTTAAGACATCTGTCTCTGGATAGACATGAATCACACGTCTCTTGGATACTATAAAATTGAAATGTGTATAGTCTTCCTCTGAAAACAAATCACACAACTCTGTTATTTTTTAAATAAAGAGCAGAAACATTTATTGGACATGTAGGCTTTTTACATTGTT
>VWYP01020870.1:0-17045 GCA_013400435.1 Pycnonotus jocosus
ATACATAGCCCAAACCATGACAATGAATTCTTAGGGCAAGCAGAAAGAATTTCCCCCTCGCATTTCTTACTATTCACTAAGAAATACTATATAGAAGAAGTATTATAATGAGCAACTCAAAGCAGATTACTTGCATTACATCAATATACGGAATCATTAAATACACACAGTCTAATTTTTCTTCTCAGATGGTTAACATGGAAAATTCTTACAGAAAGAAAGACAGGGAACAAGAAATTTAAACAGATACCCTCTGCTATGCTTCAGGGTTCTGTCCTGAGTTACACGCATCACTCATGTTTTGTGAAGTACATAACGGTCTACATCCTACTTGCAATCACTTCAAGAATAATCAAAGGCAAAGACAAGACAAAAAGGAGTTTGTACACTTAGCTATGCCACTGACCCATGGATCATAACAGCATGCATGAAAAAGGAAAAATGACAAAATTATTTTAGTTACTTATATATATATATTTACCTATCTGCAAAGAACAAAAATAAATCAGACTGAACAAATAACTCCATTACCTCCACCCTGATGCTGGGTTTCTATATTTTTAGTTTTTTAATTATTCTCATGATGAGCAATGGTACAGTAACACCGATCTTAGAACAAGTATTTACACCTTGACATGGACGTAAATGCTGTATTATCCTTGAATTCCTTCATAAATAAAAATCTAAATAATTCATGTAGCTGTTATGCAAAATGGAAGTCTGACAGTATGATTACTCACATGTGATCCACTGTTCTACAATAAGCGATTCCTCTCCCCTTCACAATATCTGATACATTCACTGGTCTATCTGGCAGTTTGACCTCTGGATAGCATGAATGTGAAGACCTTAGTCACATTAATCAGAGCACAAGAAATGTTTTTCCTGACTTTCTACATTACTATATTGTCTCAATACCAGTCTCAATGTGACCAGAGTTGAGGGCTTACTTCAACACACTGCAGACTTCCAAAGCCAATAATGAAGCACATGGGGGATGACAGTTAAGACTGATGGGCAGCAGGGGAAAGACATTCTATATCTGGTTAGTTTAATGGGATATTTCTGAAATGGACTGTTAGAGTGTATCTGTAATGCAGCGGCAGCCTGAAGGATCACATACAGTCCAGAAAGCTTGTCTGCCTTCAAGACAGATTGCGTTTTGAGTATGAGCAGCTACAAGCAAAAGGAACTATTTACCTTTTGTCACATATGCCTCTGCAGTTATGCAATCAAGAGCACCACCTGTGACCATCTAAGGTAACACTTCCAAAGATCATTGTATGATGTTCTTAGCTTCCCATCATTAAATAGGACTTATCCCTGATAAGCCAGGGGCCCTCACATAGCTGGACAGTTACCATAGTGGTCTTCCAATGATAACTTATTGTATGAATTATCATTATGTAATACAGAGTAAGGGAAAAACTTTCATCCCATTGTAAGAGACAGCTGTTGTGATTGCTAAATAATAAAAAAATGTAGATAGCCTTCCAGACAGACATAGGAATGGTGTATTAAATCTAGAAAAATCTGCAAACTTTTTCTAATACCTTCCATCATGAAACACAAAATTCAACACAAAATGCCAATTCAATATCTAGCATTTTCCCACCATGTGACTTCAGCGTACATTTAGGCACTTTTGAAATAAGAAGTAACAGAAGAGTATTCCTATTATACACATCCCATTAAAAATCAGTTTTCTTATTCAGGGCCCAAATATGTCATGGGTTCTCTCTTATTTCCCTGCAAGAGAAGACCTTTTTAAAATTGGATTTTTTTGTATTTGGCCTGAATTCCTCCAGGAAATTACTCTTTGCATGTTGATTGAGCAACTGTGTAATGTGAAGCAAACACCTGGACCAAAAGAGTAACGTTTTCTGAATTCCACAGTATAATTTGCAGATCCACTATCTATCCAGATCTGTGTAACTATGGTACAATTTCTAAATGCCTTATGATCCACCTCCATAGGCCACTGTCAACCAAAGAGAAAAACATCGATATATGTTCTCCTATTGATAAACCAAAACACTCTGTTCGGAAGCTGAACTGTAGTTTTTCATTGCGGAAATAGCTAAGGTAATCACTAAGATGAATAGCTTAATTCATATTTTTAACAGAACACTAACATCAACAAAAGATCACTGCTTTAATCAAAATACATTTCTTCAGGGATCAACTCTAAGCACCTCTGTGAGACACTGTATTCACAGAACCACAGAATACGCTGAGCTGGAAGGGACCCATGAGGATCACTGAGTCCAGCTCCTGGCCTGGCACAGGATACCTCACAAATCACACCATGTGCCTTTATGTTATTTAATGTTATTTAATAATAATGTTATTTCATTCTTACAATTTGTACAAAGGCAAGTAGATTTCAGTTCTAGCAGGACTATACAGAAGAGACATCTTGCATATGTGGAATTACAGAAATAAGGTGTTATTTCAGAAGATACAATAATTCAGAAGAACTGAACAACAAATACAGCAACTCACATGAATTGGCATTCAGTCATGAAGTTGAAAAAGATCATATGATTGGCCTGATTTTGGCAGGGATATAAGTAATTTTTTCCCAGTAGCTAACAAAATGTTGTGATTTGCATCCAGGATGAGAATAATGTTGATAGCAACAACGAAAACATGCGTGTATTAAGTAGTGTTTACCCTAAGCCAAGGACTTCTCAAGTGTCTCACACTCTGCCAGTGAAGACCTGCACAAGAAATCTTGAGGGAGTATGTCCAGGTCAGACAACTCAAACTGGCTAAACATGGATACTTTACACCATAGAATATCATGCCCAATATTTAAACTAGGGATGGTCAGGACCTGCCAATTGCTGCTCAGGGATGGGCTGACCACCAGCATGTGGTGAACATTGTATCATGCTTCACTTGCTATTATTATTATTATTATTAAAATTAGTAGTAATAGTAGTAGTAGTAGAAGTAGTAGTAGTAGTAATAGTAGTAGTAGTGTATTTCACTTTCATTTATTAAACTGTTCTTATCTGTCTCACAGAAAGCTTTACCTTTTCTCCCTCTGCTTCTCATCCCCATCCAGTCTGGCAGAGGGACAAGTACTGTGGTACTGCATGGTACTCAGCTGATGGCTGGGGTCGAAGCATGACAATGAGTTGACAGCACAGCTATTTCCTCCTGCCTACAATTTTCTGCATTAAGATTAGAGCTCAAGACCCAGAGTTACCACAGCCTTACTCACCTCTGCTGGATGCTGAATTATATACAAGCAGGTGGAGACCTTTAGCGGATGTACAGGCAGGAAAGGACACAGACACACTTTCTGAGGACGGCTACGTGGCAAAAGAGAGTGAGAGAACAATAAAAACAATAAGCAGTTTGTGAAAGAAGATATAAATACATTGCACAAATACATATCACATTCCCTAAGAATTTCCCCTAACCACCAGGTATTAATTTGATGCCTGAAACTCCTTTCACTTCTAAAAATAAAGAGGCAAGGCTTTCATTGAAACAGCATTTTGAGAACAGCGTTCAGACACTTTCTGTGGCTTGGTTAGGGTTAAAGCACTTTAAAAATTCTTCTGTTATCTTCAAGATGAGCAGCTTTCTAGTATCCATACAGTTATTAGACAAGTCTGTTACTGCTTTCCTAACAAGTTAATTTCAACAATATGATGAGTTATAATAGAACATACAATATTTACAATGTATATAATATTTATAATAATTGATTAGAATAGAACATTTTAGAAGTATACACACATAAACCCCAGACATGATGTATTTTAATTTTTTATAATTCCATCCATATTGAAATATGTAGCAGACATGTAGAATGAAAAAAGAAAAATCCCTATCAGAAACATCTAATCTAAGTCAGAAAAAAACTTATTTAAAAATCTTTGGTGTGCTGTCTCAAGCTACTGAAATGAGTAGCTGAAGAACAATATCTAAAGAAATTATCTTATGCTTAGTATGAAACTGATATGCTTGCTGGATGATCAAGAATGAACAGAAACAAAGAAGTAAACTTGAAGTTATTCACAGAGAAATTGAACTGTGACTCCAGAAAAATATACATTCATGTGCACAGACAGATGTCACTCTAGCTCCTTGCATATATTATTCCACTACTCAGAAAAATGAAGAATTTTCTTAACAGAGAAACTACTGCCTGTATTCATCAATTAAAATCACACCACCTCTGCAAACAAAATTCTATATGCCTAAAAAATACAAAGTCAGTATTTTCATTTTCATTTCAGTGATAGGGGCTTGAAGCAGAATTTCAACTGCACCCTCCTTGTAACCTTTATTGGTAACAGTTCATACATTGACCACAAAGGAGAGACAGTAAGCAATGAATCATTGCAGCAGATGTGATTCAAAGAAGTGAATTCTGAAGACAGCTTCAGATTAAATTCATGACGAGCCTGACTGAGAATGAATTTGCTTGTTAGTAAGCGCACACACCCAGACAGCTGGACTAAGTAATGCTACAGTGATCCACACCAGTACCACTATGCCCCATTCAAACATCAGTATTTAATAGTAAACGGCACCATTAAAAAAGGCAGTAAGAACTGATAAGCTCCTCTTTATCAGTTGACAGTCTGTGCTAACTTAAAACCTGTACTTCAAGCCCCAACTACTGAGGCACAGAGACTATTCCCTTCTCCACAAGATATACAATTAAAGGTTTACCCAACACCAGTCTAAATACAAAGTGAGGATGTGGGGAATGTTAATGCAAGACAAGGAATTGGTACTTCTCAAAATAAGCACCAGGAAAAACTAACGTTAAATATTTAGCCTTTAGACTAAAAGGCTCACAGACAATAAACCAGCCTAATGACAAACTGGAAATTATTCTGATACACTGTTCTGGTGTACTGTTCCAGTAGTCTGCTTTCTGTTTTTCTTTCTAGTACTTGGCATTTTCCTGTAGCTAATGCTGTATAAATTTGGCACATTCTGCTGCATTAATGGCCAGGATTTGGGCCTAAAACTAAGAACTCAGTAACCTGAGTGGGCTACCCAAGGGACCTTCACTCTGAGTGAACTGAAAACAACCTCACTTCCAGGTCTGACGGGATATGTTCTCCAGTGCCTTCCCTTTGCCCCTCCCCCAAACACTCTCATACGTGAGCATTTCAAACAGCAATCTCTGTTTTGATACCAACCTAGAAGCAGCAAAAACTGTGGAGGCTGTTTGTTGCCTGTGCCCTGATTATTAAGTCAAAGTTCATTCTCTTTTTGATCACCAGGTTTATCAGAAACTCGGGTGTGTGTACAAAGCGTGATTCCTTGGTTTCTCCCCAATGGCTGGTTCACTCCAACAGCTGGTTTCACTTACAAGATCAGTTGTTAAAGTTCTCCCCATTATGGTATTTTCTACTGAAGAGAGATGAAGGCATGAAAATCTACTAAAGCAAGCTGTTCCAAAACAGTTAGCTGTTGACTTCAATCCCATGAGCTACACTGTTCATTAACTCTTATAAGCACACAAAAAGAGCTTCCAGTGATTTCTGACCTCAGGGTGTTTAATTACAACAAATTTCACTAGATGTAACTTACTTACTTTGAAGTCTCCCTTTGGTATATGCTTTTTGTATTTTCCACAAATATCCAGTGATTTGGATTTTTCACAGATAGTTTTAAAAGCTTTTTTAATCTCACTGGAAAAAAAAAAATAAACAAATCCAAACAAAAAGAAGGAAATTACCTGGAAAGTAAGTATTTTCAAATAGCTGGAAAATACATTCTGCCTATAATTTGTTCTGTAGGGAGCAGAGCACAGACTATGACAAATAAAAAATTTCCCAATATAATTTTATTACTTACATATGCATATACATCACTTAACTTTAAGCACTCAATTAGGTACCTAATTATGTTGAATACATTTACAATCCCATCCTGAGGGCACAAAACTTACTTCTGTAATTTTACTTTGGAACCTAATGGTTATTTGTGAGACAAAAAAAACCCAACATTATTCCTTCATGAAATCAACATTACCAGTCTACATCTGTGAGACAGGAAGCACTGCAGAACAAACCAAGTTCTGTTCCACCCCCACAAAAGCTGCCTTTGCTCTGAGAAAGGTCACCTAGCCAGAAAAGGCATTTGGTCTTTTGTTTAAAGATGCTGTTTCAGTCTTGTCCTACATACACAGCTGATACTACAGAAGGGAAGGAGCAGCACCAGGAACTTCTTTAACACTGACATCAGGTTACTCATTTCTGGAAATCAAAGTAGCTATCAGCTCTAGGCACGAGCAGTAGTGTTCAGAATATTAAGGGAAAGGTTTGTGGGTGGGGATTAGGATTTTAAGGAGGATAAATTTTGTTGTACTATTCACCATATGCAATTTCAGTAGACCTCAAAGCTACCCAGTGCATTCTTACCTGTTTTTCAATACAGCTTTTCTAGTCTAAAAACTTATTATGAAGTAACCCATGACAGTGGCATGACTAAAAGAAAGAAAAATCATTGCATATCTTGCAAGAGTGTTCCATATGAAAAAGACAGCCACATACATGTATTGACTTCATAGCTTTCTTTCCATTGTTTATATCTAAATTAATGATACTCAGAATAACATTGGGTCTATCTTCCCAGTAGAACTGAACCTGGACAGTGGACTGTGGTGTCAGGTTTAGCGTGATTACCAGCTTCTGGGCAGAGATACTCTAAAAGTAAATATGCTGTAGTCTGGAAAATAGTGAGCTAATTCTGAAGCTCTTTCCAACTCTCTATATTATTTTACTGCGAATATGTCCTCATTTGCTTCAGAACTAAATTTTACCTTGCTACATGTCCAAAGCCTTTTTCTGAGAACACGCATCATTTTGTGAATGCAAGTGAGTGTACTTATATACTCATACTCAGAAAACTACAGGTAGGTTATTCAAGGATTTAAACCCAAAGTAAGCAAAAACTAACAAGTTACAGTTTTATGCTTAGCATTTGTAGACAAATTTGTATGGAAACATACAGTGGTTGAGTGTGCCAAGCACACGTTCTAGAAACAATGTTTTCAATATTGAAATAAGGCAGAATCTGATGTTTTTTAACTACTAACACTTGTAGCAACATATTCATGTTCCAACATATATTGCCAAGGTCAGGCCCCAGACTGTATTTTCAAAAAAACATGCCTGCTAAAACAAAAATGGCTGCTTCAAGTAAATTAGATTTCTCTACTGTTTTTGTCAAAACACTAAGGTTTTCAAAGTCAAAACCCACCTGATAAACCTGAAGAAAAGTCTCGAAGTTACCATATGTTTGTTTTATACTAAGGCTTTTATGTATGTTTTATACTGACATAAGTCCATTACACCCATGCAATAAAACAACATTCAGGAGTTTTACAAAGCTGTGTGGGGGAAGTTTAAAGGGAGAAGCCCATTTATTTTTAAAAACTTGAAAACTAATGTTATTTTTGCCACATTTATGTTAAACTAAAAATTGATTTAAGATGACATTTTGCATTGTCCACCTAACCACTACACCTATAGAGGGAACATAAAGAGTGGATTATACATAGATAAGTAGATCTTTTACATAGATATGTATAAAGTTATGCACTTAGGAAGAAACAATCCTAACTCAACATCTAGGAAAAAGACATGGTCTGAAGTTAATATGACGTAACATTCAATAGTACAACCTTTCAATAAATAATCCTGTGAAAGTAGCAGCTTAATGCTGGGCAGTTCTCAAAAATGCAGAGCAGTTGAAAAGTGTTACTAAGAAAGGATGAAATAATTAAATACAGAACATCATTATGACACTACACAAACCTCTGGTGTGCATTCTGAGTGCTGGAGAAGCCAGATCAAAAACACCTGGAGTAATTTCTCATGCCAGTGGCATTGTCTAGGTTTCTTCTAGGCTTATTTTGGACATTCTTTACTCAAGCAAAATTTCAAGCCTTAGTTTTAATGGGGTTTCCTGAGAAAAATCACACATAGAAGATTACTCTGACTTCATCGCATTCCAGCTCCCATTTCTTCCTCTCATCTCTTTTAAAAGACTTAGAAACTCCCTGGTCATGAGGCATAAAATTTTAAAATTAAATCCTTGCAAATTTCATTAGGAGTCAACAGCCACATAAAACACAGTATCAGAAACGCAGGCAAAGGGAATATCAAGAACAATAATAAAGCACTTCCTTTTCCACTTGCTAATCTGTGAAACACCAGCTTCCTGGCAAAGAAAAAAGGAAAGAAAACAAAACAAAAAAAGGCATACTGCTGAGGTTTTGCTTCCCACAAGAAGTTATAGGTGTATGGGTTGGTTTTGTTTTGGTACTTTAGTCTTTTAATGGAGCAATCAGTAAATTTAATGGAACATATCTTTGCTCCCTGAGTAAAAACAAACACTTAAATGTGTATGCACAGGAAAACCATCTAATACAAATCACAGTGAAAATCTTCTTTTCAAGGAAAAGATTACACAATAATGGAAAAAAACCACTTGTTTCCATGTTACTCAGTAATATGAATCATCTATTTTGCAAACAAATTGCCTTCAGGTGCAAAAAGGTAACTATTTAAAGAAAATTTAGTTATCATGTACAAAAGCTTTTGTAACCTTTTCACACAATAAAGACAGCAACTTTAAACAACAGAACACAGAAATAAACTAACTCGGCTGATGTGATATCTAGAATACTGGTTCTAATTCATATAAAAATTTCTACCACAGCTCTCATGCTATCATGAGAGAGCTGTGGAGTCATTTGGTGTCTCTCCACTTTGCAGATCTTTTTCCAACGCATATCAAATGTGCACTGTGCTAAAGAGCTTGAGGCCCTGAGTTTGAATATCAGGACTCTGTATCACTATCTGCTTCCTCCTTTTACTGCTCTAGAATACCAGCCAGGAAAAAAGGCATTGTCCTATAAGCAGAACAGCCTGAGTTGGAAAAGATTTTCAAGATCATCTCATTTCAACTCCCCTCTGACATGGTTAGGGACACCTTCTAGTAGATCAGGTGGCTGAAAGCCCTGTTCTGGCCTTGAACACTTCCAAAGATGAGTCACCCACAGCCCCTCTGGAATAACTGTTCCAGTGCCTCTGCCTTATAGCAAAGAATATATTCATAAGATCTAATTTAAATCTAAATTTATCTCTTTTAACTTATAGATCTAGCTCATTTTATACTTTAAACATGTAATGTACTCTGGTACAGGTTCTAAAATTTTCTGTCTAGTTCCAAGAAAAGCCACTGCAGTACTAAATACTAAATTCATAAAAATCTGCCAGATTAAATTTAGCATTTTGTACCAGGAGACATTTAAGGCAGTATCGCAAATTTCCAAACCAACAAGACCATAAATAGAACAATTAAAGAGAGGTTACCATTGTATTCAACAAGTTCATTTCCAGGGCACTTTCCTGATAGTTGTACAGTTGATAAAACATAGCATCTGCTCCTCTTGCCAGGAGGTACTATCAACACAGCAAACAGTATAAAGAGTAGTGATATATGCAGAGGCATTCAAAACGCAAGGCAGTATTTTTAGATATATACTGCCTTTGAACCGACCCAGTATCCCACTGGAAATAACAGTCAAGGGAGGCAGCAATGGGAGAAGGCAATGGGATGGGGTCAGAGATATTTCAGAGAAGAGGTACAGAAGGGGGACAGGGTCATCTACCTGCCTCTCAACAAAGCATGCACTACTAGTGAGCAGATAGGAGATCACTCAGATTTCTTGGCACCAACTCTCAGCAGTTCTCCTACATGGTATGGTGAGAAGATACATCCCTTCTTTCTGCTTTCCACTCTAACTACAGCCTCTTGTGCAAAACCCTGATTTTCCACCATAGTCAATCAATTTGAAAACTTTTCTTTCTTGTAAATTTGAAACAAGGTTGGGCCTCTTCCTGGAGCACTGGACTTCAGAAAGCCTGAACAAAGAGTAAGGTAGTTAATTCGCAGAAGCATCAAGGAATACCAGCAGAGACTAAGAACAAAAAGAAACACCTGTTTACATCTGTTTCATGAACAGTTATGTTGCATCGCGTAATGGGCAGGGGAGAAATTCATAGCAATAAAAAAAGCTGTCTATTGTCAAAACTTACTAAAGCAAGAAGATACACTTTTTAGTTCAGAAAATCACAAAACCACTATTCCTATCAGCCATTAACATCACTCTATAGGTGACCTGTATTTATGATGATCCCTAGGCACCTGTTATTCATTGTTTAGCTCTCCACCACAGAACCTCATGTTTGACCCATTTGCTCTGAGTATGGTTTAGTGGCACAAATCAGTATTTTAAAAAAAAAGAAGCAACCATTATCCAGTTCCTACACTCAGCAGGAGATCATAAAGCTCAGTGAGGTAAGTATTGAAAACAAGAGTAGAGATTGTATGTGGTTCCATTTTAACATTTACTTTCAGAGCAACCCGATATATTCCAGGGATTATATCCTGAGCTCTTACTGGGAAAAAAACCCCAACAAATCTACCTCAAAATCAGTCAAGTTTTCAGCTGTTGACAGCCAGCTACTAGAAATGGAATTTACATCAACAACTCATTTCTTCTTCAGCACCAAAAAACTATCAGCTTGTAATGATTTTCAGTCAAAGTTCAACTGGTCTGGATTTGAACAATTGTAGCAATACATTTGAAAAGCCTTACTAACAAAGATTACAAGCTCTTATTCTTCCTAGACTTAAGATGAAAAATGCAACTTTCCAGAAGTAAGGGACAGAAGCAGTCACTTAGCTCATAACAAGCTCTGAGATCTCATCAAGGAAAACCTTCCTATCTTTTGAAAAATACTATCAGTTAGAGCAGCTCTTCAAAAATTAGCCAAATAAACATACATACATGTATGCATATATTTCTCTTTAGAAAATGCATATTAGTAAAAATACCTAAAATTATTGAAGTATTTTTCCTTCCAAGTATCTGATAGCTTATGTATAATTAAAAACTTCCATTATTTTGTATTACCATATTTTTCCCAGTGGTTTCCAACACTAAGTAAATAGTACAAGAGATCTTATCCTCATCATCAGGATGATAAGTAGCAGCACATATCCAAGACATAGTATCTAGAGAATTACCAGTTATGGGTGAAGTGGCTTTTATGGAGAAGTTTGTAACACTACAGTGACATGCAATTATATTGGAAGAATTTTTAATTGATTTGGACATTTCCTTTAAACTTTGACACTACAATAGGAAGCAACAGGTTATCCAACAAAATTAGTAGATCCTTTAGTAAAGTATGCATATGACTGCTCTAAGAGTATGCTATCCTTAATGACTGATCTTTTGCATATTTTTATGCTGCAGGTATACAGACAAAAATCAATATATTTCAAAAATGTGGACAAAGGCAGCATCAACCTTATTAAAGGCTTTTAAGTTGTGCTGTGTTCTCATTGTCCATTTCCCAAGGCAAACAGCCTTTCTGCCTGACCAATTAAATCACATATAAAGGACAAACAAGTTAGTTTGGGGATTTTTTTTTTTTTTTCCAGCCCGGAATGTTTATGGCAGCTTTACAAGCCTAATGAAAACACATCCAATACAACAAATATATTCTAGTGCTTTAAAAGAGAAAAGATACGAAGACGAAAAGAACAAAACATCCACACTGTATCATTTTCTGAACTTATTACAGGGAAGCAGACTTTGGCAGGCAGCTTTCCTTGTAAATAACTTAAATTAACAAATCAATAGGAGAACATTCTTTCAACAGCTTAACTGTTTACATTAAAGTTGGCTGTGGTTTCCACTGGAACTAATAGGAGTAAATAAATAAAATAGCATTTAGTTTATGCAGCACTGCAGTCATTACAGAAAGGCCAGGAAAGCCAAAAACTAATGAGCCTGAGATTGTTGACATTTTCATGCATCTTGGCTCTATAGTCTGGCAAAATACCTGGCACCCTGACAAGCTTGATGCCAGACAGCTAGCAGAGCTTTAAATTTGTTGAAGAAGGTGAAGCAGTAATGGCATTTTAAGTGTGCCATTAAGACACCGAGAAGTTAAACTCAAGCCTTACATTGCCATTTTATAATTCTCAATCTGCTTCACAAGTTTAGATGCTACCACAAGAGAAGACAAAGCAGAAAAACTACATAACCAAAACGTCTCATGAAAAGGTCCAGAATTTCCCAGGGAAAAGAGGAACCCACCAACCCAAGCAAGAAAGTCTTAAAAAAAAAAAAAAAAATCCAACAATACAGCACCAGCATCTTGGGTCTGGTAGGCTTGGTAGTCCCTGGCATGCCTGCACAAAGAGCTTTTCCACTGATGACTCTCAGAAACTGTGGCTGACTCTCCCTCCTCTTCTCAGTGTGGTAGCTTGGTGTGAGGGAATACAGGTTCTTTAGCACCTCATGTATAATAGAGGTTCATAATTAACACTGCAGTGAGACAGGGAAACTGATTAAGACACTGCTAACAGAAACCACTGACAGTACCTTTCAGGTGCACTGAGGGAGTCAAACAGCAACCGAAGCTGTGTAAATGAAGTCTGCAAATCTCAAGTTAAATTTACCTAAAATATTCCTGCACAGAGGTTTTGTTACTGCTTGTTATTTGTTTCTCAAACAAAAAAGGATTACAGCTTGTCACTAAGGTTAACATGCAAAACTCTATGCAGGCAAGAATAAAAACTAACACCAAATTTCTACATACCAGCTTATAAGGTTTTTTCAGTTTTAAGTTTGAATGACATGAGCAACAGTGTCTTTAAAAAACACTGACCAAATTTCAATAAAACTGCCCTTTCTATCACCACAAAAGCAATAGGTCTTTTCACATTTGAAATTTAGGTCTCCTATGCAACTTCATCATATAAACACAGAACCTATTGAAATATATACTTTATTTTTTAATAACAAAAGCAAGTCTGAATCCTAGTTTGAAACAAGCAGATGAAAAAAGGGAGTAAAAATAAAAGCTCACTTCTGTACCAAATGAAGTCAAGGGAATTCTGTCACTGATTTTCAATGAAAGCAGGTTCAGTGCCCACACATCCTTCAGAAGTTAAAAGAGCTAAGTTCTTGTGTCTCTCATTCCACACAACAATGCTATATCCTGTCATTCCAGCTATGAATTTAACCTTTATTCCTTTCAAACACTAAAAAAAAAACCCCTATTAAATGAAGGTATTGTTATAATTTATTATGGTAAAATGGAACACACAACAGAACTCCCTTTCTAAATTATATTTAGCATTAACATAAAAGTAGAAAATGTCTATCAGACGAAGCTCCTTTAAAAAATACGCACTCCTCTTAAAAGAAAGATTCTGTCATTTATCTTCAACGGAATGCAAGCAAAAATACAGTTAATGGAGCTTCATATGATGAACAACCTGTATTAGGAAATGGTTAAATATTAAATAGAATCTTAATTAAAGTATTCTAGAATAATCTTCATTTCTCCCATAGATGGCAGAAGAATGGTGTTGTTTTTATACACTCAGAAAACTTCAGTATAACTCAACATTATAAAACCACACAAATAAGTCCGTGAGCAGACAATGTTCTTTTCAGACTTGCTGATGCCACGCCACTGTAAGAGCACTTTAAAGGCTACACTGCGCTCTAGTGTCCTTTTTCTGAATAGCAGCCCTTCAAATACACTGATTCTGATCTAGCATCAATCCTATTACAAAGCAGTCAGTCAATTTCTTGGTATGTAACAAATAATGTATTTTTAAACACTGTACATGTTATTTAACAGTAAAAAGTTATTTCTTTAAAATAGGTTGATTTTTACTGAATACAGAAAATTTGTTTTATTTAACCAAGCATCAAACTCATTTAGTCATTCTAAAGCTTTTTCCAGATACTGGAAGATGCTGCTTTTAAGGTAAACAATCAATTCAGCACAGGAGCTTTTTAATGCTTAATATAGCAGTCACCACATCAAATCTCAGAACCACACTGATTTTCACCACTCGAGGTGCTTTGCTGGCTTCATGTCCTAGGAAAAAATATCCCACAATAATATTTTCTTTAAAATAAGAAAGTTAGAAGTCCGCCGCATAGATGAAACTTTCCTAAGTATCTAGAAAACACTAGTTTTATTACTAGTATATATGTAGTATATATTTAGCAAGCATGCTTATAAAAGTTAACAAAAAACAAGGTTAGACTGCACTTGAGTACCTCATTAAGAGATTGACAGGAATAAGAAGGATCACAACAGTTAATAGTTAATTTTGCACTCATAAAAGTATTATGGCTAGGTCTAAGAGGCCACTGGTATTAACTTAAACAGAGCACAGCAGTACAAAGCTATAAACAGACTCATAAAATAATTCAGAATTGGACAACTTTGGACTCAAAGCAGGCATAATTTCAAAGGCCTTGAGCCAATTGATCTTAGCATACCAGAGACTCACCATGCAACCAGCTCTAGCATGTAACCACTCCCAAAAAGTGTAATTCGTTTTCTATGAAGCTAAAACACAGCTACACTCTGATTGAAACAGACAGGACAGGGCCTCTTCTCCCGCCAGGGGATGCTACTGCCCCACGCTTACCTTGCTGTTCAGGTCTGCTGCACAGCGGTTCCCCTGCAGGCCAGTATGCAAGCTGACAGTGACACTGGGGCCTGTTTAGCCCTGGGCACTGAGCTTCCAATGTGCTGAATTTTGTGAGGCTCCTCATGACAGCTGTCAGTGTCTCTCTGAATGGCAGCTCTAACCTCCTGCAGGACAGCAATTGCTCCCTCCACCTGGCTGTCACTTGCAAGCTGGCTGTGTGTGCCTTCCAGCCCACCCACCTGGGCACTGGGAGCACGTTCAATAGCTCTGCCCGCAGCATCAATCTCCATTACTTTGAACTGTCGATTGCTTCAGCTCAACAGCCCAGGAGGCTCTCTTTGTTTTGTAGACCCATTCCCTAGTCTGTATCTTCTCAGCTTGACTTTTGTAGAAAGCTCTCAAACACTCCCTTAATATTCTTATGTTCACACAAATGTAACCAGCCCTTACTCCAGAACCAGAACCTGTCATCATGAACCAGTCTGTCCAAGAAGGTAGGCATGCTGCTCTTCCATTTGTCCCCTACCCACATTTGTTTTAGTGATACATGACTTCATTAGTTCTCCCATAGTGCCCTTACTAAATTTCTCCCTGACCCCTCTCTCAACAAATCTGCATTTGCCAACATGAACAGAACACAAAATGAAAGCAGTAGCTCAAAACAGAATTACACTCAGCATAACCAACTTTATTAATAGAGTTTGACAGATTATATCCACTGTACCACTATAAACATCAAAGACATTACTGAAGCAGTTTTAAAGACTTAAGCTCCAAGATATTTGGGTGCCTAGATATCTTTAAAACTACTTGAGTTTAAAGCACATATAATCAGCACCCCTGTTTGTTTTGTAAGGCATGAATCAGCTATAGGTGTAAGTAGGCTTGTTGAGCACTAGGGGTTATTTTTTAGCCTACTTGGAGACGACATATTCTAAAAGGCACTTAAAATCAACTTAATACACTGCATTAGCTGCCTGCTTTTCATGCATTAGGGTTTTTAAAAGAATTTTGATGCTCAAGGAGAATTTGACTTAGGTCTCCGGAAGAATCAACACAATCTGAATTCATTGATCTTTTGTTGGTATTTTAATGAAGAAATTTCTGTGGTGGCTAACAGCTGGCCTGGAGGACTTACAGTTATAAATAATCCTAACTATAATTTTATAACACCATCTGTCTAGGTGGTTGTGGACATGGGCAGCTATTGGCCCATGTAATATTTGAGATGTATAAATTCGTGTATTTTAATCTGTGTGGGGTATAAAATTCATGTATCAAACACATCCAACACACTGTATTCTATAATCAAAAGCTGTAGTGCAAACTCTAGCCTCTCGGGCACCTCCTATGACAAAACTTTCAATGACAATTACAGGATGAAGTCATCATTTACAACTGAAAGGACTGAGATACACAGGAGATGACACCTTAGCCCCGAATAGGAACTCATTTCTCAAGTACTCATCGCCTGATATCAATCTAGGTGGAGACAGCCAGAGACTGATCAAATCACCCCTCCATGATCAGTTGCAGGAACTCAATGCAGAAGCCCTGATTCTTAGAGGAAGACTTTTCAGACGAAATCAACAAGAAAAAGAAGTACATGAATATTTACACTGAACAGAAAATCACAACAAGTTTGCCTCAGGGAAGAAAAACTGTAGAAAATCTCAGCCTTAGAACTCAGACAGTGTGAAAGCAGGGGAAGGCACCTTTGCTGCTGTACCCTCTCTCACCCAACTCGATCAATGTTGCATGCTTTTACTGTGGCTATTTCAAAATGGTTTTGGGAATTGTAAAATAAATTGCTTGATACCGGTTTTGATTCTGATTCGTTTGTAACAGCCCGTCAGCCGGGTGGCAGCTAACCCAGCCCAGCAGGACCAACCGCGCGCACTTTCACGCCTGTGAAGGAGAACAGCGCGCCATCAAAGCCGGCTGCTGCCGTGTGAACACGGAGTATTGTGTGTCCCATCCACCTCTACTGCCACAAATTTCCTATTGGAAAGTACAATTAACAAACCCTTCTACTAAAGACAACAAAATAAATTTAAACTCTAATGATTTTACAGCCTCACAACTTCATTTGTCGAAAATTCTAACAAAGAATTTCTGAAGTTTCTAACCAACAATTTTAATAAACCAAGCATGGAGTGAGGGGGCAGCTTAAATGTAATATTGAATTCAAAAATACCAGGAAAAACAAGTACCATACAGGATAAAACTGAATTGGACTGCTACTGTTGTTTCATACACAAAGCAAACCATAACAACTTCTAAATCACCTTTTTTTTGGATCATCTTTTTTTATAAAATACCACTGTCTTGGTTTATCATTTTACATAACCTACGGTTAACAAAAGTAGCCTTACCTCTAACTTTTCTGGCAGTAGATTTCCTCAGACTGTTTGGCATCCTTAATTAACCCATAAACTCTAGGTGCTTTTTAGATAAGGAGCATTTTCTTTCCACTATCTGACAGAAGCATCAAAATATTGAATTCCTGAGCA
>VWYP01020870.1:17649-28432 GCA_013400435.1 Pycnonotus jocosus
AATTCCTGCTCATTCCTGCCATTCCAGCTTGATGCTTCCCAGAGTCCTGCAAGGATCAGACTGCCCCAGGGTTTTGTGAAGCAAAGCCTCTCCTCCATCCCCTCCTGTCTCTGCCAAGAAGGGGTTCCTGTTCTGTTTTGTTGTTAATGCTGTTGCTGTTTGTTTGCCTTGTTATACCTACTGGTAAAGAACTGTTATTCCTATTCCCATACCTTTGCCTGAGAGGCCCCTTAATCTCAAAGGTATAATAATTTGGAGGGAGGGGGTTTACATTCTCCATTCCATGGGAGGCTCCAGCTTTCCCTGGCAGACACCTGTCTTTCAAGCTGAGACAGTAAGTACGTGACTAAGTTTAAAAAAAATCCTGTTAACTTTACAACACAGGTGACCTACTGTCTACTAATTTGCACCAGAAGAGCCATAAGATGAGGCCTCCAGGACTCATTTGGTCCGCTTTCTTTACATATTCATGGGAAAACAAAAATTAAGTACTTGCAAGGACACTGTCCCCTTCACATAACTAATACAGCTAGACATTTCCATGAAACTAAATTCGAGATAAAATAAAAATCATATGTTAGAGACAGTTTGCAGTCTTCCATATTGACATGCTAAGTAGATTTAGGAACTCAGTAGAAGAATTTAAAAAGAAATTTGTACCATAAATCATAGGCATAATTGATGTAACTTATAAATTTTATGTAGAAAGAAGGAGAAAAAAAAATCTGTTGACTATGTCTTACAAGCCAAAAGAGAAGTATGCTTCTAGTAATAACACAGACAACTACTAGGCTGACTGATCCAAGAGTCTGGACTGGGACTATTTATTCCAAGCAAAAGGCATTACAGACATTGATGAAAAACATTTCAGCAGAGTTTGTGAAGCAAAAGTACAACTCTGGTAAGCTATGAAAGTGTCAAGTGAAATTTAAATCCAGTGCTCAGAACAATATTTGACTTCTAAAAAATGAGAAAGGGACACAGGTGCATTGCAAGGGATAAATGTGCATGGGAGATCAGGTGGTGGAATGACATACAGTCATTAAAAGGAATAGAGAAGACTCCAACAAACATCACAGCTGAAAGGAAAAACAAACAAACAAAATAAATGAAAGACATCAGAAAAAAATCAGGTGGAAGAAGTCAGATGACCCTGATAAGTCATTTTCAGACTACTCAGGAAAAAAAAGAAAAGGAAATCCTAAAAAATTCTAGGCATACTGTTTCAACAAAGGAATAAGGTTAGAATGATGCACCTGAAACGACAGGAAAGTTTTTTTAAAAACAAAACTCAAAACTGAAGGAAAATGTAAAAAAATAAAATAAAAAAAACCCCCAACCAACCAAACAACAGGTAACTGAAAAGAATCTGACTGAAGTAAGACCAGTTAGCCACAGGATGCTCAGCCAAGCTCTAGAGTACTTTACGTAATAAAAAACTCAGGGATATGGCAGGGCTGGCTCTCCTCAAAAAGAGACAGCACTGCAGCTGAAATTTACCTATGCTAATAATAGACATAAGCCCCAGAAATTACATGAAAAAAAGCAATGGATTTGCTGCATTTAAACCAATTCCTATTTGGGTATGTGGATAACAGTCTTCAGCTACTTTTGTAACCCCCACATAATGCAAAGTAAAATTCATCTTTTTTTAGGTTTTTGCTTTGTGTTTACAAAAATCAAAAGCAAATCTAGAAAAATAACCACTGGTATTTTTAGTATTCCTTACAATTAAACTGGGAAGGCTTGATCAATGTCGAAACATTTTTGATCTCTTTTGCAATACACTACCATCCCCGAGGAAAAAGTGTACTGGGTGTAATTACAGAATAGAAGCCAATCAAAGGTACTACACTGTTTTAATTAACAAGATTATTCTCTGCAGCAGTTCTTGTCTTTGGATGTGCTCCTATTTGCCTATAGTTATCCACAGCCCATACGTGGCCATCCCGACATATTCTTTTTCCTTTTCTTAATGCCAACAGATCAAGAAGTATGTTAACCAAGTCAGCTGAGGCACAAAACAAGCAGCCTAAAAAGGTCTCTACTCATTAATCTGATCACAATATAGTAGGAAATTAAAAAATGCCTCTGAATTTTAGTGCAGCAGAAATAAGCAACTATGAAGTCACAAAATCTTTAATTCATCAACAGCTCTGGCACCACTCATTATTGGTGATGTGGACCAAAGAAACAGCAGCATGAGAAACTACTGCATATACAGTAACTGCTAAACACAGAACAAAAATAAACAATGTTTAGCTTGATATTTATAATTCTAGCCAATAGAAGATACAGAATTTAGTGAGCGAACTACGATCATGTAAAGCAACATTACCAGAAGCATGTTAAGATTATAAAAGGCACTGAACTTCCAACCTAATACTTGATAATTTTTCCACTTACCTTTAGCTATTCTTCTTAAAATGTGACACAGATTATATATACTGTAGTTGATCAATTTCAACCAAGTTACATCTTAATCTGCAGTTGGTAAATTCTGCATCGTTTTTACTATCAAGTATACCATTTCAAGACACCCTCTTAACATTCCTCAAATCTCCTTGAGCATCTTTTATTGACAATAAATTAAAAAATGTAAAAGACATTTGTGTCTATCAAGCAAAAAGAGTAATTCTTGAGTGGAAGAGACTTTCAGTTTGTACACTCTTCCCTTTCATGCCCCCAGCCCTGTTAAAGTTTCTCAGCCTCTTCAGAAGAGCTGACATATTACAGCATAAATATCTCTGCTTCTCCAGTGGCAGGAAAATCAAAACAACCACTCAATGCTGAAATAAATTTTCAGTTTGTAAAATAACTTTCTGCTGTTGCAAAAATAGGCATTTATTGTTAAAATATTCTGCATTCTGCTGTAAAACCATTCAGAAATGTTCTTAATGTGTTCAAGCATAAAACTCAAAACAATAATTTGTTCTGTGGCTGGATTCTCTGCTGGCCAGCAAAGTACTACCAACTCCAAGATTGGGGACAGGAGGCCACTAGCACCTTCCTGCTTAAGAACTTAACTTACCTTCTAGCTTTTTAAGTGCTTCTAATCTCTCATGGCAAACACACATTTCCCCAGGCTGGCTAAGAAAGCATAAATCAAATAACAAAAAATTATGGTCATGGCAACAGAGTCCTTCTTGCCATTCACTTTTGCTGCAGGGCTGACAAAGCCCCGGGGAAGGGTCAGACACCTGACTGACACGCAGGTCTCTCTCACCTTCTCAGCTGCCTACATACCTACACTTACGGAAACAGAAACAGAGCTGCACGTCTACCCTCATGTATTCCCTATTTATATAAAAATCTCTGAATGTTGGGAATAAACACTCACATTATATTTACAGTAAAGAGATAAGAAATCTTTGACAAATACTTCTAGCTGTTTTTTGAAAAAATACAACCTATAGGTGAGAAGGCCTCAAACATTTTATCAGGCTTTTCTGTGTTAAAACTAGCTTACGAAAGCCTCAATCCAGTTAAGGAAATGATGTCCTCTGGTCCAAACGACACTTTGGAAAAACCTATGCAACTTATTACTGGGTCAACACAAGGATACAATAAAATTGCAAAGGCACAGTATTTTTGAGAAGTAAAAAATCAAAAAGCCACAGGAAGAAAATTCAGTTCCATAGACCAAAATCTATTAAGAGATAAGTAATATCTGATTCCTTTAGCTATACTGCAACCCACAGAACAACTTACCTGGTCTTCTATTAAAAGCAACAGCTGAAGACAACCCCTTTAAAAAACCTAGTTCCTCTCTCCAGTACTTCTCTTCTAGTCAATCCTCGATTCCCTAGCCTCAGACTTACAAAGTCCTCCTACAAAAATCTAAAAGCAAATATAAGACTTAATTTCATCAACATAACCAGTTTTCACACATGCTGTTAGACATATCTGCAAAATACTACTACTTACCAAAACATTTTTCTCAGCAAACGCTGATGCTGTAAACACTCTAGAGACAGCCATATAAACTACACTACGCAGCATCCTCATAACATAACCTTTGGCTGTAATCAAGAACTAGAAGGCCAGATTCATGCTTAAGAGAGATTACTATCTCCAGCAGATGCTGCCTCATCTCAGAACGAAATTTTATTACCAGCTACTTGTGCTGTTCTGACAGATCTCATATTCGACATTGTCTCTTTACTGTCTGTGGTGGGTTGACCCCGGATAGGTGCCACGTGCCCACCAAAGCCTCCAGCACTTCCCTCCTAGCTGAACAGGGGGAGAAAATATAATGAAAGGCTCATGGGATGAGACACAGACAGGGAGAGATTATTCACCAACTATCATAGCAAGCAAAGACCCAATTTAAGGAAATGGGTTTAATTTATTATTAATCAGAGTAGGATAACAAGAACAAAACACAAATCCTAGAAACACCTTCCCCCTATGCATCCTTTCTTCCCAGGCTCAACTTCACTCCCAGTTTCTCTACCCAGCAGTGTTGTAATTTCATCACACACTGTCTCTGCTCCTCCTTTCTCTGCAAGTGGAGGACTCCTCACAGCCTTTCCCCAAACCAGTGCCACTTCCCACAGGAGACAGTCCTCCACGAACTTCTCCAACATGACTCCTTCCCCTGGCTGCAGTTTTTCATGAACAGGAACCAGTGTGGGTCCCTTCCAAGGGGGTCTCAAGTCGTGCCAACAAACCTGCTCCCATGCAGGCTCCTTGCCCTATGGGTCCACAGGTCCTGCCAGGAGTCTGCTCCAGCCATGCTTCCCACAGGACCACAGGCTCCTTTGGGCATCCACCTGCCCTAGTGTGGGGTTCTCCAAGAGCTGCAGATGGAGCTCTGCTCCACCACAGACCTCCACAGGCTGTGGTAGACAGCCTGCCTCACAGCGGTCTTCACCATGAACTGCAGGGGAATCACAGCAATGATCAGCCTTGCCACGTGGTGGATCCTTCTTGGAGCATTCCTGCATGTTAAGGGAGCTGTTGACGCTATTACAACCAGCTCTTATTCTGATGATCTCCAGATAACAAGAGAGGTTGCTGAAAGGAGTGACATTTGGAAGAAAGCAAATGTCACTCCTCCCTGCAAGAAGGTCCAGGAAAGTACAGGTCAGTCAACCTTACATCAACCCCTTGGAAGATAGTAGAGAAAATATTCATGGAAATCATTTCCAAACAAACAAACAAACAAATGAAAAAAGGGTACTGAGAGTAGTCAGATGGATCTGCAAAGGGAAAATCCCACCTGATCAACCTGAGGGTCCTCTATAGTGAGGTGCCTCCCCCGGTGGATGAAAGCAGTAGATGCTCACCTCAGCTTTGGTAATTCTTCTGACAGTGTCTCACCCTCCCAGACAAGCTGATAAAGTACCACCTGGATAAACTGACAGTGAAAAGAACTGGCTCAACAGCCAGGTGCTGAGGGCATGACCAGCGGGATAAAATCCAGCTGGAGGCAAGCTGCTAGTGGAGTACTCGACACTGATAGTGGGGCTAACACCATTTAACCTCTTCATCATTGACCGGTATGCTGGGACAGAGCACGCCCTTAGTAAGCTCACGGCTTACAGGAGTGGTACTACATGGCACTGTGGCCATCAAAAGGTGTGACTGATGACAAATGAACCCTCCCAAGAAAAAGTTCAGAAAAAGATGTAGGAAGTTACCATGGCTATCACAAAGGATGCTGGACTTATTTCAGCACAAAGAGGACTGGAGGGTGGCCTTTGCTTTAGATAAACTGCTCTGTGGGTCAACTGTTCATGTAAACAGCCTCCACTAAGAAAATCAGTAGAGACTATTATCTTCCTGACCCAGCCAGACCAGCATGGAAGAAGTATTTACATGGCTCAGCATAGTACAAAAGCTGAACAAACACAAAATTAACTTCAAAAAGAGCAGTGAGCTTCAGCTGGGTTCAACCCACGTGTTCCCTTCTGGTAATTTAGGGTGGACAGTGCACATCCAGAAGAATCCTATTTGGGAATATTGGCCTCTGGCAGGACAGACCACTACAGGCTAGAGAAATGGGCTGGAAGGAACCTCATGAAGTTTCAACACAGGTCAATGCAAAGTCCTACATAAGAGGAAGAACAGCCACAGGCACCAACACAACCTTTGGAACCAAAGAGCCAGTTGGAAAACAGCTCTGTAGAGAAGGAACTGGCATAGAGGCTAATCATGAGCCAAAAAACAGTCCTTGCCCTTAACACAAAGGTCATCAACAGCAAACTGGGCTGCATTTAACACCACTGCCTGGAGGTCAAGAGAGGTGATCCTTCCTCTCTACTCAGAACTACTAAGGACATGTCTGGAGTGTTGGGTCCAGATCTGGGCTTGCCAGGACATAACAAGCTTACTGGAATAGGTCCAGCACACAGCTAATGATGACTAAGGGACTGGAGCTTTTTGTATGTGAAGAAGCTGAGAACTTCGATTCTTTTGTCCTGGAAAAGAGAAGGCTAAGAAGGGTGTTATCCCTGTGGATAAATGACTGATGAGAGGGTATGAAGATGAAGTCAGGATCTTCTCAACAGCACCCACTATCAGGGCAAGAGGCAAAACACACTAAGCAAAACTATGAAACACCATCTGAACACAGACGGAGTCGAACACTGGAAGAAATTCCCGGAGAGGTTGTGAAGTCTCCATCCTTGGAGATACTCAAAACCCAGCTGGACACAAACCTTGGCAATTGCTCTAGCTGATCGTGCTTCAGCACAGGTCTGGACCCAAGATGATCTCAAGAGGTCCCTGCCAACCTCACCCATTCTGTATGTGAGATTCTGTGATTCAACCAACAGTGACAGGACGGAGTGACCAGGCTACAGCCCCAGCTGAGTATGTCAGGCTGTGAGGGTGGTATTATGTCCTCATAGGAGGTGGGTATTCAGCTTCACACAGCAATAACAAAAACATGCTAACTGGAAAAAAATTACGCCCAAGTACAAGTAAATAAAGCTGTTCTCTTGCAACAAGCATTGCTAAAAGACTTCATGTGTGCTTATTTCACTTTCTGTGACTGCTACTTAAACTTTCATCTTTGTACCTAAATACAATAATGTGCTATAAAGCAACTGCATATATTTATTGTGCTGAAGAAAGCCCACATTGCTCCTTCAGATTCAGCCTTTATATGACACAACAGAATTATTAACGAATAGGTGACACTTATGTAAGAACATTACATTTTTCCTCAAAATATAAAGCAGCACCACATCATCACAAGTCATCAATGACTTATCAATGCTATCAAGAGCCCTCACAGCACTCCAATTCACTGTAATTATTTTAGATACAGGCAAAGAGAGTGTTTACATTAAAGGATTAATATATTCCTTCTCTTGCCCCCCACCCTTGAAATACACATACAGCAGTGCAGCATATGTAACAGCAGAACTGAGAAAACACCAGTTGTTAACCTAACTTTACAACATAAACCTGTAAATATAGAGGACTGTTACCAGTGGGTATTTGTGATGGCCTCCAAGAGACCTAGCAATGTCCAGAGACGAAAAATAATATTCACAGTTTAAAGTCATTATTTCTGCTGAAAATATTACTCAGAAGTTCCCCTGTAACAGTGGAATTGTCCATATGCACAGTCAAGATTAGTGGCAAGAAGTCAATTGTGTATTCATGGCTCTTGAACTACCAAGAGGCTTTTTCCCTAACAGAACACCATGTATCTAGAAAACAATGAAATCTGACCCACAGAAGGACACGATTTCAAAATGCTAAATTGCTATCAGTGTCACACCACAAAATCAAATTGTTGTCCTACATTACTCCGGTTGTGGGGCCTGCTCATTTTGTTTTTCAAGCTAACAGCAACTTGGAAAATATATTATGTCTATTCTCCTATTTAAATGTTTGGGTGTGGGGCTTTAACTTCTGAAAGCAAGTAGACTATTTAAGTTAGCTATGAAAGCCTTACCAAGTTATCGATTCAAAGTTTATCACCACGAACCTTTTGGTTTTGGCAGACAAACTATGTATTAAAATCTCTCCTCAAAGCAGTCAACTGCACATATCTCATTCGCATCACCTGCTTGCCATCGCAGACTCCAATGATAAGCAGGATCATTTTACACTTCTTTTTTTCAACTGGCACTTACAAACAAAAAAAACCTTCAAAATGTAACATTGTATTACATTATTTAATTCAAATTCTCTATCATAAGCTATTCCAAATGCTAATATTTTCCCCACCATCATCACAGGCAATAGAAAGTCTCAAACACGTTACACTTAGAAACATCCTGTTCCTTCAGGACACTCAAGCGACATTCACATTATCCAAAAAGAAAACTCATCTACCTTATTCCAACATTGCTATGTCACATCTTGACAGACTTAGCACTTGTTAGCAAGTTGTCAATTAGCTGTCTTGCCATATCTAAAAAAAATGTGAACCTGAAGTCAGTTCCCCGGAGAAATCACCAGATGATGCTAAAGAGAGCCCATTCTTCCACACCTTTGCACTCAACTCAGACCTAAATCACAGTCATTAAGGTACCTCACAAGAAAAATCTGGAGTTAACATAATTGAGGAAGTCAACTAAATATACCTGGCCCTGACCAACATGATACTGTTAATGGTAATATTGCTTCCCACGAGGCACCCTAAGTTACAGCCTTACCCACTTTGACTCCAAGTCACACCACAGAATGTCATGATCAAGGAAAATAATTTAACTATAATCCTGATGAATAGCATGGCGGGGATACAGTGCAAAAGTGCAGTGAATGTACAGTTTAGTCTTGCATTATGACCACCGCAAAGAAAACAAAAACAAAAAAACCAGGGCCACTTTTCCTTTTTTCCTAAAATGTAGCTCTGTGCCTACATTTTTTTCAGTGTCTGTTCTCATTGTTCCCACACTCCTCACAAGGCCATGTAATTCATCCACAGCTCTTTAGGAAGCTGGTGCTTTAGTACTCTACATGGTAATGAAGAGCTGAATAAATACTTTGCATCACACTTACTAGGAAAGAAAACAGAGATACCTATTTTAGAAACCATTTTTGTATGTGACTCATCAGAGAACCTGTTCAAAATTGAAAGAACTAAAGTAGGTATTGTGAAACACACTAATAAAATAAACAACAATAATGGCAGTACTCTACAGGCATTTTAAACTCAACAGTAAAAAGCTCAGTTAGGAATGAAAGTGGGTTAACTCTCATTCAGCCAATTCCTTGACACGACAGGACTAGAAATGCTGAGCAGCAAACTACTAAAAAAAAAGAAAAAAAAGAAAAAAAAAAGAAAAAAAAACACCAAAAAAAACTTCAACAAAGAAGACTGCTAACATGAAAAAAACTACAAATAAAAATATGGTTAGCAAGACCTTACAAAAATACATGGTTTATATTAAAAGAATTGGCATGGCTTTAGCAAAAGGAAACCCTACTTTTCAGAACTCTTTAAGATCTCTGAAAGAGCCAATAAATACAGGGGTGAGAGTGCTGTAGTTGACAAAAATCAACTTTGGCATTCCAAAAGACTTCCCAAAAGGTTACCGGGAAACTAAGCAGTCATAAAATGAGGAACGGTCCTTATAAATATAAACAGAAATGCATCACCCAAGGTATAAATCTCCAGCTGGCTTGCTCACACCTGGAATACTACATGCAAGGGAGGAAGGCGGAAGCCACAGACAAAATAAACTAAAAGGTAATTCCTCCCCACTGTGTAGGCCTGTGTCCTTGCTAGCCAGATGTTGCTGATACATGAAATGTACTTGGGTCTAAGGGGGACTGGACAAATTCACATCCAAAAAAACTCTATATTTACCGGAGGATATTAGATACAAAGCCACATGCAGCTCAAGAAGTTCTTTGAGCTATAAGTCATCGGAGAAAGAGGGCAGCAAAAGGTAAGTGTCACCCACCTGCTTGGTTTTCATCTTTGAGCATCAACCATTCCTAATGACTACTTTTTTCTAACAGTGAACACTTACAAATACTATGATTTACATGACATATATTTTTTTATTACAACTTACAAACACGAAACTCAGCAGCAGTAAGCTTCTGAACTCTACTTGAAAGAGAACTACACTATTAGCAAAATTTCATGCCTTTCCACTCATTTCACTAATGACCAGGAACAGATGATTCACTGGAGGTGCTAAGAAGCCTTTTTTCCTTGGCAGTTATGCACAAGCATTTCAGTTCAGGAACTTGCACTCACTTTACTAAAAGGGCATACCCTCCTAAGCATAAAATCAGGTTGTGAGGTATTTCTGTAAGACCGCCTGCGTCAGAAAGATACCTGAATTCACAAGTTGCATTAACCAGTGTTTGAATGGATTTCAAAATTAGCTGTAAAGCTGCTAGGTAGGGCTAGTTTCTCATTTTCTTTTGACAAAGCACCAAAGACTGCCTAGCCATACTGAAGCCTCACGTGCCCAACTGCATGGCACTGAGGGGACTCATCTTCCCCTTACCAGCACACAGAGAAAAGGTGTAGCACCCTCTCTGAGTTGAGCCTCTAGGTATTGCCCACCACATTTACCCATTCCTTGGACAGCAGAGTTAATTCATGTCATGTTATTGCTACACAAGAGGTGCACACATGCCTTTAGGACCTGATGGTTTCAGGACAAGAGGCAACAGGCAGATGCACACGAAGTTCCACCAGAACATGAGGAAGAACATCTCTACTGTGTCTGGAACGGATTGCCCAGAGAAGTTGTGAAGTCTCCGTCAATGGCGATATCCAAGAACCACCCGGATGCAATTCTTTGCCGTGTGTTTGGGATGGCCCTGCTAGGGCAGGGAGGCTGGACCAGATGAC
>VWYP01020871.1:0-33534 GCA_013400435.1 Pycnonotus jocosus
AGGTTACTGAAAAAAATATACTGTGATATCCCAGAAAACTTTCTATTTTTCATTTTGTTTCAATTCTTTCAAAGCTAGTTTCTTCTTTTCTAAACGATCATTAACAAACAGGTTAACTCACAATGTTATCATTTCTATTGAAAATAAATTGTATCAAGAATATAACTTTTCTAGTAATTTTCTACCAATGAGCAGTTTCTTAATACTATGCTTGCTTTTCATGCAGCTCTTGAGCAATTTACTTTATAGAATGTCCATATTTTCTTAGTATTCACTGAAACGCTGGAAATCCATGAATGGTCACTTAACAACAATTATACATGTAAAATTACACTCCTCAATTTAAAATAAAGTTTAGCAAGTTTGGAATGAGAACTTTAATGAATATCACCTTCCATCAATAATTATGGCAAACACAATAAATAGCAACGCTTAAACGCAGTCAAACCCTGCTATTACTGAAAATGTAGTATTTTTTGATGAGCAGTGGGAAGAGTAAAATCAGAAAATAAATCTGTAAATATGAAGAGCTGATACAAAACAGAATGGGAGATGAACAGAGTAATTCAAAAAATATCACGATAGATGTGGGAAAGACTTCATTATATAAAAAATACTCCTAATTATTGATAATTCTAGCTAGATTGGGTAGTTCTATGACAGTCATATGGAACCGTCTGGGGATAAGCTCCTATGCAGTGGGTTGATGTGCATGGCAAAAGAAAGGAGAAGCTTCTGCTTGTATTTTTCAGCTACAGATGATCTTCAATAACTTCTGGGGCATGTAAAGAAATAAAATAATAAAACGTACAAGAAAAAAGTGAAATATTTATCACTGATGTGACAAAACTTTACAAAGAAGGCATCATATTCCAGACAGTTTTTTTAAAACTTGTATTAATTCAACATTAGTTAGAATTAAAAGCTCTTCTAAATTAAGAATTCCTTATAAAAACAGAACAAATGTTTTTATCATCTAGAATTCTTTTTCATAGCAGGTTTAATAATAAATGGGAAAGATTTAACCAGGCTGAAAAATTATTAAATTAATGGTAATTTTTTTATATTGTGTATCACGAAAGAAAAAAAATTGAAACTCTCTTCTTTAAAGACTACTTTATGTCATGTGTGTAGTTTCTGTTTAGTAATAGTATTTGTCAGTGCACAATGCTTATGCATAGAACTTCAAATATGTTGCATAAATTCTTAGTTCAACTATCATGATTGATCTTACCATTACCTCCAGTTGTAGAAATGCCAATAATTTAAACTCAATTTTTTGCTGCTAGTTTGCCTTTGAAAAGATCAAGCTATTAAAATTCTATCTTTCTAAAAAAGAACTGCTTCTTTGCAGTGAAAAGATTAAGGAACCTGTTATTCCATCTGTAACAGTATTTAGATTCTATAGCAAAGAAATCTAACAAATCTGGGCAAACTGCTCAAACAGCTGACAGAGTGAACCATTGAAATGGCTCAGAGTCCCGGGTTTGAAATTCTCCTTTGGCTGTACATTGTCTCAACATGCTGTAGAGAAATGCAGAGCTCCCCTCTCTCAGGGCCTATGTTGGAATAAGGAGTAAATAAGTGCTCTTTAGAGCACTCTTCATCTCAGGAATTTTGTGCAACTCATAAGCAATTCAAAACAGATATGCCACAAAACCTGAATATTAGAATAAGTATCTTATGACTTCATAAGATAGAAGGGATAAAACCAGGACATCATTCTCTAATAGGATTCTTTAATACACTTTCTGAAAAGATGTATTCTTCATTTTTCCAAATCATGCAGAGTAGAAAGTACTTTGGATTAGAGTATGTTTCTGTATCCAAATGTCTAGAATGTTCTGCTGTGGGGTGAGGAGTCCCAGATAATTCCAGACATTGTGTCAGCATCTAACGTTCAGCACTAATTGCACACACCTCTGTAATGTGTCAATTTACCTAGGATGGTACTAGGATATACTGTCTCATTTGCCTGAGTAACTAAAAAGATTTTGCATTATAAACTTCTTACTTCTGGATGAAAACAACAATCACAAGGAAGTTCAGCCCTGACCTCAGTGTCATTGTGGTCAGTGACAGACAGCCAGAATATGCACACCTTCAACTACTCAAAGAACCTGTGAAGCAGATTTCCACAAATTTAAAGAATTGTGAATATAGACTAAGGCACTCAGTGACTTGTATCACTGGGTGTATTTAAATTCTTCCCCCTTTTTGATATCTAGTTTCTTGCTTTCCCCAAGCAGATGCTTGTTTCAGGCTGGTAATCTGTGAAAAAAGATCTGGACCAGAACTCAATGAGGAAAACTAACAGAAAAATGCAGAGCAAAACCAACAGGCCATCACCTTTAATTAGTTACCCTCTTGTTCTAATGTAGCCTGATGTCCAAGAAGTATTACTACTTTATAAATCTAAATAATAACATTAAAAAAATCATTTAAAACATCTATTAGTGACATTCTATTATGTCTTATAATTGGAGTAGTCATTACTCTATAAGACATCTACTGTGCTAGTAGACATTAAGCAAACATTAGCAAAAACAGAGAAATTTCATTGAAATAGAACTGTGTTATAGGCGGGGGGGGGGGGGTTGTTTGGTTGGTTGGTTTGGTTTAGGGGGTTTTTTTAATTTTCAGGGAATTTTTTAGCCTAATCACAACAATAACTAAGTTTAAAATTCTTACTGGCCCTGAAAGGTGTCACAAGAATTTTCCAATGAAAATCTCTTGCCACTTTATACCCCAGCATCAGACCCCAGCAGCCTTGCTCTCAACTCTGCTGACATATTGCTGTGTAAGAAGAACTCCAACAACCTTTTAAAAAAAATCCCACTGCTGACCTTAGCTACAACTTCTCAGCACACCAGTTTCTGCTCATGCATTTCACCTACCACAGGCACCTCTTCTCTGATGGAGCGTCTTTCCCAGCATAGAGTCTTCTCCAATTTACCTTCACGGGGACTTCTCTCTGTACTGTAATCTCCGCGTAGCCAGGGAATACATCAATGTTGATAAAATGTTTTGGATGCACTGGTTGATTCCATGTGTGGCATTAGCTTCATCCCATCCCTGCTGGCCTTCCTTATACAGCCTTTGTAGTTTAAAATGTAATGATCTTTTTTTCACTTCTTCCTCCCCAGTTTTCTACTGCATGATATGAATAAGTGTCCATTAGTGGTTCTGAAGTTACCTTTGGATAAAGAAGCATCTTTTTTATTAAATAACCTTCAGCTGCAGCACAGACCAAAGTATGTGTTCATCCATTGAAATGGACTCATTAGTTTCACAGAATTATTTAAATGTGCAAATTATATTAATTACTACATAAAAACTTTTGGTCAGGTTGTACCTAAAAAGCATCAACCATAAAAATGTCAGCTGTGATAGTAAAATAATATATTCAGTTCAGGGGACTGCTTTAGTTTCATATTTCCTTTCTGGCTAACAAATACTGCTGTACTATTCTTAGATGTTCAGCTTACAGAAATATTTCAGAAATTTAGCATTAGCAGTTTCTTTACTTCTCTTGTCTCCCTTGAGAAAAAGTTTGCAGAGAAGCGCATTTGGTAAAGAAGCACTTTCCAATATCTTTCCAGTGTTTTTTTACACTAAGAAGAGAAAGGTTGGTGAAACAATAGCTGCATTTTTGTCACTGAGAGCAAAGGGAAAAGATTTTTTTCATTCCTTCATGATGTATAAAAGACCATTGAAATTTGAAGATTGGAGATGTGATTCTCTGCCTTCTAATGTGAAAAAAGGCAACAGAGGTCTGAAACCAGAGTGAAATTCCCAAGTGCAGGCACATGAATAATTGAATAACAAGCTGTTTAGAGAATACTGAAAAAGAGACATTCAGGAAAAAAAAAAAAAAGGGAGAAGAGAAAAAAAGATTTTATTTTTTATGACATTTAAAGAAAAATTTTCATAGAATCATAGAAACCAGTAAAATCCCGAAATGTTTTTTAAGACAAAAATATTGAATTTTATTGTGGGTTTACCTTGGTTGGCTGCCAGGTGCCCACACAACCATTTTCTCACTTACTCTCTTCAGCAGGATGAGGAAGTAAATAAGATGAAAATCTCATAGGTTGAGATGAAGACAAGCTTATTCACCAATTACCATCACAGCCAACACAGATTTTACTTGAGGAAGTTTAATTTATTGCTAATATAAAAATAGACTCAGTTACTCAGAAACAAAAGCAAACTAATTCCCTCTGTTCCAGTCCCCTTTTTTTCCAGGTTCAAACTTCTTCCTCATTCCCAACTATTGGACCTCCTCCTCATGCTGAGCAGTGCACGAGGGTGGGGAATGGAGGGGTGGGGTCAGGCCATAGCAGCTCCTGTGTGTCACTCCTTTCTCCTCCTGCTTTTCTCATGCTCGATGAGGCTCTCCAGCAGTTTCAGCTTTCTCCACAACACACCTACCTGCTCTGGCATGGAGTTCTCCATCGGTTATAATGTGAACCTTCTCTTCCCTGTGGTCCTCCACGGGCTGCAGGGGCACAGCTGCCCCACCGCGGTCTGCACCAGGGGCTGCAGGAGAATGTCAGCTCCAGTGCCTGGAGCACCTCCTCCTCCTTCTGCACTGACCTGGGTGTCTGCAGCACTGTTCCTCTCACATGTTCTCACTCCTCTTCCACACAGCTGCTGTGCAACACTTTTTACCCTTTCCTAAACATGTCTCTTGCCCAAGGTGCCACAGACCCTTTGGCTACAGGGCCCTGCAATGGATGGGTTGGAGGCATCTGGATCCAGCTGTGTCTGGACTGGGGCAGCCCTGCGCACACCCCACAGAGGTCCCTGGAGCCCCCACAGCCTGTGCCTGGACACCAAATACATTAAAGCATTTTTGGCTTAATTTGGTTTAGTTATAAAATAAAACAAATAAATCTTAATACTTTCTCCTCCTATATGTTGTGATCGCAAAACCCAATCCATTTAATTAAATAAGACATTTTCTCAGAAATTCTATTGATTTGGATGAACTCCCATTTCTCCATGGAATATTATTCTTATAAAAAGCACCCAATTATTATTAAGGTATTATGTCAACATCTGCAGGCTAACAAAACTTCTTTAATGAGAGAAAAGGGTTATTAAAACAATCTGCCACAAAAATTTTAAAACTGAAATCAATACCAGAATTTTCACACTAATTTTAATATTTAAATACAATTGAGAAAAACACTGTGCTGGCTTTAGCTGGAGTATTTGACTTCCTTCACAGTGGCTGGTATGGAATTATGTTTGGATTTGTGCTGAACACAGGGTTGATAATACAGAGATGTTTTTGTTATTGCTCAGCAGGGCTTGCACAGAGCCTAGGCCTTTTCTGCTGTTCATACTGCCAGGCTGCGTATGGGAGGTTGGGAGGGGACACAGCCAGGACAGGTGACCCAAACTGATCAAAGGGACTTTCCATACCACACGGCATCATGCTCACTGTAGTGACCTGTAATATATTTAGTGATTACATCCTACCTAATACATGAAATTGCTCATGAAAGTAGACAAGAACCCTTTTTCCCCTGTTCAAATAGCCGAGTTCTAGGTTGCCCATTTTGATGATATTGCTAGAGGAAGGCAAAAATGAGAAATGCCTTGAATTTGGGGTTCTGAAAATAATAATAACTGGGCTTTGGGTGCAACAGTATTTCCCACTGTGTCCACTGTCTTGGTAAATGACATTCTCATGCACAGCTCTTGAAAAGGCACATGGAGAGCTGGGTCCAGTGGCTCTCTCTAAGTGTATTGCCTTAAAGGAAGAGAGGATAAATGGCTCTTTGACTTTTAAAAAATAAAGATAAATAAAAATAGTATATATTATAATTAATAATGATGACTTTCTAAATACCTTACAGCTTCAAGCACTGTGAAAACATCAAGTAATTAATGTTTACTTACTGAAATTAACATAATTCAATATGCAAAGATGCTGAAACAACAGAGGAGTTTTAGAACACACAAGCCAAATCTCTGAGATCACCTGAGAAACTGCACAATTTTGTACTATCCTTGATGTGCTATGTAAGCTGACTGTCCAACAGCAGCAGAGTGCACTAGTGGATTAAATCATTTGGAAAAAAATAGTCTCAAACGCAATCCAGGCTTTTAGATAGGTTGACCCCTTCTCCAGAGGGCGAGAATCACACACCTTGATGTTCAAGCTACTCGTGCTAGTAATAGATAGGAAAGAATTGACCAAACAGACAGAGATTTTATCTTTTTTTTTTCCTTGTAAGCAGCATTTTATTGCTAATTGATTCTTAACAGCTCATTCACAGTATGATTCTGCATTTTTATGCACTTAGAAGTTCCATTGACTTAAACAGGAGTAGTGAGTGCACAAGGAATGGAGAATAGGGCCTTTGAAGTTCAGTATCATTATTTAGATTTTAGGCATGCCTGGAGACAGCACTCTAGATTAATAAAATGCTTTGCTTCAATTAGATCTGTGTCTCCTGCATCCCTTCCCAATTCCCTCTGCCCTTGTTTAACATACTCCCTTATCCCTTCACATTATCCAGACAGGTGCTCTCTGCTACCAAAGTGTTGCAAGTTTCACAGAAAAGATTCAGCGTGGGGAGGCACAGTATGTATACTGGTTTCTTGGCTATAATGTATGAAAGGAGAATGTATGAGTCTATATATGAGTCTGATTTGTTCTCCCTGAATATTTTGTTTCAGAGATCCTTTAAAAATATCTCTGAAATTAAAAAAAAAAATAATAAAAAAAACAACCTTGAAAGATCTTTTAAACAGACATGTTCACTTCTTTGTATTGCAAGCACATTTTCACAATATAGCACAGAAAATGTAAATCAAAGGAGTATTATTCTAGCTGATTAATTCTCAGGAAGGTGGAAGACAATATAAATAAATATATATATATATTCTTTAGTATATATGAACTCAGATTTATGCCATGATTTTCTCTCATTTTCCACTGTATTAAGTCCCCTCATTTCAGATTTCCTTGAAAGAGACTTAGGAGCATAATGGCCACTGAAAACTGACACATTCTGCAAAGTGGGGCCAGAAAATTATAAGTTTCACATTGAGTTCAATGGGAAAGTCATAAGGCCCTGCTCCTTCTCCCTTGGGGTATTTTCCTGTTTTATTGTCAGGACTATAATGGGCAATCAGTTCCTGAAATGGTGCCCTGCTGTCTAGATGAAGCATTTATAGGGTTTTTAAGCAGTCCATTTGAACACTGCAGAATAGAAAAAAAAAAGTCAGTCCTTGTAAGTTCAGATTTTAGGGCCCTGATCCTGCACTGAACCATCAGCAAACCTCCTGCCCACTTGGCATTCAGAGCAGGATAAGGGTCCTGATTTGCACATTTTCTGCTGCAATTCAGACCTTTATTTATCATAGCTGGAAACAACACTACAAATAAAAATGGTTCTAAAATCCAAGTGTCTGTCCCTTTTAAAAGCAAACTTCACTAGATTTATGCACATATATTTACATAGTAATCCTCTGAATGGAGAAACAGCTCCTAATGAATTAGGGGATTGCTACAAAATATGTATCACAGACGTTTTCCATGCAGAAACATTAAAAAAAAAAAAGTTCAAAATTCAAAGGAAAGAAGTCTTTTTAAGTGCCTAACATCACACGCTGGATCCAAGAAAGAATTACAACCTATGTGACAGATTCAATACAAGATTTAGGCCTAAAATGAAACCAAGAGATTTTAGGGATCACTTAAGGTTAGTCTAAATTAGGATTTAGAAGCCCAAACTTGACTACAGCCCAGATCATTATCTAGGTCATCTCTTTTCAGCACTTGTTAATCCTTACAATATCTAAACCTATAAAATGCCTTCCTGTGAGGCTTAAAGTTTACTACTGCTAAAAGTGGCCATACTTGTTCAGCCCTGGCTACTGAAGACATATTCCCATTGCCCAAATAAAGTCTAGGCTTAATCAGGGGACAGTAAGTCAGTGAGCTATCTACTTCTCCAGAAAAACATGAAAATACTGCTATGTTGGGGTTTTTTTACATCTGCTTACTGCTCAGAACTGTTCTTCACAGAAGCTGAAGGCTTGCTAGGAGCCCTGAGCCACCATTAGCCATAAAATTTACAGCAGCCACAGGAAACAGGATGCTCCACCTACCTGCAGATGTAGGACCTCCATGAAGCAAGAGGCTGGGTAGTAGAACAGACAGAAAGTTTATGTGTAACTTCCTCCTAGTTTTTATCTGGAAGAGTTAAATATGATTTTTTTTTCAGGTCTTTATTCGTAGAACTATTGTCTTCACAACCAATTTGTATAGGCAATACATTTCTATTCTGACATAGAAAAAAATATAATTTCTGTCCTACCCAAAGGACAGTTAGACAACACTTTCTATGGTCTTTTCTGGTTACAATGGCTTAATTTCAAAAGCTAAAACAAACGTTTTTTAGCAACTGTCTTCACCAAATTGTTGACGGTGTCTCAGGTGGTCACAGAGCTTAGCAATTTAGGCCACTTGTATGGAGGAGGTATCAATTGCTTCAAGATTTAAAAATCTCCTTAGTAGATCAATGGTTTAACTGCCAGCCTATAGTTCAAAACACAGGAAGTGCAATTTATCTTTCTAAAACCATTCCCTTTGGTGTCTATTCCCCCATGGTGTGTAGGCTCTCAAAATCTGCATCTCACTCTTTTCATCTAAATTCTTTAACATCAGAACAAGAATTTATTCATGGAAACCAGCTACTTACTCTCAGCTGAGTGACATATGTATGACTTCACCATACCTTTTTCATTCAGGACTCAATTAACCTTGACTCCTCTAAAATAAAACAGAAGGATGAGAGCATGAGGAGAACAGAATTTTTTGTGAAGACTGGGGTTTTTTGTTGTTGTTGTTGTTTTGGTGTTTTGTTGTTTTTTGGTTGTTTTTTTTTTTATTTAAGATACACTGAAAGACTGAGGACAGATCTCATAGATAGATATAAAGGTGCATATGGCACCCTATCCCAAATTTTACCTGTCTGGCTAAAAGCTGACTCAATTTCCAAGGCTGAGTGGTAGTACTAACATGTCACCAAGACCAAGCTAACCAGGAATCAGGAGACTCCAGAGAAAAAGACAGTGTTGGCAACTTTGCAATTTTGAAAGGTTTGAGACTGTTTCAGACACTCCCTCAGCCTCAATGAATAGTTCTATTCAGTAGCAGGTGATTATCCTTAAGAGCAGGACCTATACACACAGAGAGAGCTAGCAGAGACACCCTACTGTGAGTGGTTTTTTGGCAAGCCTCACCAGAGACTTTGGCAGCCTCTCTTCCTCTAAAGTGCTACTGTGCTTTTGCATGGTTGCATTCTCCATGCAAACAAATACCAGTGCCAACCCTAAGAACATGAAGAACTGATAATAATTATTGTTTTCTCTGCTGGATAGAAGAGAACTGCAACATCAAGAAATATCATGCTTTCTGAGCTTTTTTTTTTTTTAGAAAATATATCTATTTCCTTAAGCTTAAGTAATAAAATCCAGTTAACTGACAACACATTTGAATTGTGTTTTCATTATATCCATGTACATTTTGAAATGGATTACCATTTTTAATTAAGGCCCCATGTGGTTATCCTAAAAGAGTAATTAGTAGCCTCCAATAAAAGTTTTATGTTAGCGCTTACAAAATAATGCATTAGACAATCTTAGAACAAAAGAAACTAAAATGTGGAATGTCTTAAATATCACATTTGAGTCCAAACAAATGTTTCTTTTATTCAATAGTTTCTACTCCCTGCCATGTTTGACAAAGTATTTTCAGTAGATGTACATCCATATAATTTCAATGCTGGAAAATATTTACTTGCTTGGGTTAAAAATATTTCTTTACAGTATTTCTAGTGCTCACTTAGCCTGGCCTCCTCTGGACTACTTAGTGAAGTTTTAATTCTGAGAAGCAGAAGAAAATAAGTACCACAAAAAATTGTGATGAAGAAAAGACATGAAAGAGAAAGAAATGTAAACAGAGACATAAAAGGGCAATAGGTTTTACAAATTAATTAAGAGCAACACACCAGGTTGCAGGAGGCTTTGAGCAACTGGTCTAGGGGAAAGTGTCCCTGGCCATGGCAGGGGAGTTGGAACCAGATTAACTTTAAGGTCTCTTCTAATCCAAATGATTATGTGACTCTATGCACAAGTTAGCAGTGAAAACTATTTCCAGGGTTTGTAGTAATGCTCTATCATTTGCATGCAACATTATGTGCAGTCTGAAAAATCACTTAGGGTAGGGTGTCTGCCTGACTTCGACTAGCGTTAACAGTTGTTGAGGTGGGAGTAAGCAGGGGTTTATTGCTTGTCCACTTGCCTACAGGCTGCAGCTCTTTGAAATATATTCCCTTTTTGAACCTTTCTGTTCCAAATCAGGGAACAATAAGATTTGTTCACAAGAGGAAAAGTCCCCTACCTCTAAAAGATAAAATGTTCATGGCAAGATGACTCCAAAGAATTTCTCTGAGACACTGACAATTTGGTCTGGCCTGAAGGCTTTGCTCTGTTGAACAAACACAATTCATTTTGTCTTGTGAGGAATGCCATGCCGAGTACGCAGGCAGCAGTGAAGTTTCTGCTGGGTAAGCGCAGAGATTCTATCTCCTAGAGTTCTGGGTTGTGATACAGGAGCAGTTAAGGCTGCCAAAAATATATGTGTTAATGACTAGTCTAAATTTCAAGATCTCAGCAGCAAATGACTCACCTCATGCATGACAGTAGTTACTAACCTCTTGATACTGGCTTGATGTTAGACAGACTAGAGACCTATTGGAGAGAAATGTTACTGCAGAGCTCTGAATTATGCATATTCTAGATGCACCAAGGCTGAAAAGGCTGTGTGGGTGGAAGATGTCACTCCTACTGGCTGTGTCTTCATTATTGAAATTCAAACATTAGCTCTTTAGACTCCAAGACTTTTGTTTACAAATGAATAATGAGAAGTCTAATTTGATAATTAATTCTTACTCCAGGTATTTTTAACTGTCTTTTGTTTACTCATAGTTGGTGTACACAGGTTTTCTGGTCTAAGGGCCAAGGGAGAAGGATACACAAACAACGACAGAAGACCTAACCACTATTTATGTTCATTTTTAGTGTTTTTCTCCTACATGGAATCAGCACATATGTGTTTACTTTTTATTACAGTTTTCAATTATTTGGGCCAGCAGATGGAAAGCAAAGGAGTATAGAGATAATTTCTATCAGTAGTTCTCTTCTTATCCCTTTGCCTCCAGCACATGAGCTGTGGTTTTTATTTGTCTTCAACAATCTACACATCAAACATTTATATTCCTAGTTCATTTACCCTAATGGAGGAATTCAGTTGGTATTTCCATGGGAAATTCTACTTCTTCAAGAAAAGAATCTCAAGACTCCAAGTCATCTGCTTCTCAGAAAAAAAGAATCCTGCAAAATGTCTTCGAATATAAGAATATTTTCAGCAGTTTGTAGGATTTAAATACTAATTAAAATTTCAGACTTAAAGGTCCTTGTATGGAGACATTACTATTTATCTGTTTCTACTGTTTCTACTGAAGGAATTTCACCTGATACATAGTAGGGTTGTAATTGCTTCATGAGGGAGTATTGTCCCCTGATAGACTATTACAGAAAGTTCTCGCTTCCTTTTTTTCCCTTACATGTGATTTAGCTCCCCTCTTATTGCCCTCTAAGATAATGACTCTGACCGTGATACAACTATTTTTCTTTGTCCTTCAACACTGTAGTTATCCATGATATTCTATTTTTCTCAGATCACGATCTTCCATTGGACTGGTGATCCCTCACAATGCTGTTTATGATGTTTATATCAAGGGCCTCAATGGAATACCAATAAACTTCCCATCAGTGATGTTCCTGGATCTTAATACTTTTCCTTCTAACATAAAACCTTTTTTCTAAAGCATGAATCCCTGTTGTTTTGATTCACAGAAGTATTTTCAGACAATGAATTAAATTGCAGAAGAGATTGTCTTGAGGAATAAACCCTCTTCAGATGTGCAAACAGGTGGCAGCTCTCATGTACCACTGCCTGGATGTCACTGAGATAACCCTGTTTGTTTAGTTGTACCTGACACAAATTTAGCAGCTTATGAAAGGAAGAAAATTTACCCATTTATTTATTTATTGTTTTTAAATAAAAGTTACAAACCCAGTGACAGCCCATGAACAATATATTTGTAAATTTAATAACTTTATAGTAGTTTGATGGAAGACATAGAGATTAGGAGATACATCTACATTAGGAAGCAGTACAGTGCAATAAGGATCAATCTGTGGAGTGAAACCATTAATTCAAGCAATCTGCAGTACAAACATTTTAGATAGAGTACTTTAGAAAAGCTGCCCCCCCTCAAGTGCAGGGATGTGCTGCTATAGCACAATTCTTCACCTGTCTTCTATGTACCCCACATAAGGGATTAAACTGTATTCTTCATCCATCCCTTTAATAATTACAAAGACTGGCAAAAACATAGGATGAAACATCTCCCTAGAGATAAAGTGAGGTACTATGTGCTGACTTTGACATGTAATGAGAGATATCAAAGTAAATCTATGTCTAAGAACTCTTCAGTTTTTACCAAAGTTTTACCACCAACACCTACAACTCTTACGACACCCTGAAAAAGAATTGTCTTTGGATTTGTGTTACCTACTTATACAAGTTAGAAGCCCTAACATATCTCTCAGAGTTTTATATAAATTTGGATTTTAAATATTTTTTATTTGACATCTTTCATATAATTACTAACTTGTTTAAATATCACTGTGCTATCGCCTGAGGTAAATGCAGTAGAAAATCACTATGTTCAATGTTATTGTCTTACAGTTTCATCCCCTCTGTCAAACGGAGAACTTCTGTTAATTCTGCAGGGGAATTTTTATTTCATTTTCTTGTTCATTCCTAATGTGGATGAATAAATTGCTGGCTATCTACTTACAGATATAGAATATTTCTGTGTCAGTTAGCCAAGCTTAAAATGGATCTGTGCACTTTTGTCATTGTCACAGAAAGGTTTTTTTCCCCACTGCACAATAATGAAATGTAGAAAAAGTACACATTAACTTTTTTCAAAAATTTATTTAAATGATTGATAGTCAAATCAACTGCTGTTCATTCTAAGGCAGGTTCTCAAACTTAATACAAACTAACTTTAGGAGAGAACTGAGCACATACTTAAATCAGACTTTTTCTTCAGAAGAGCTTGGAGTAAGTCCAAAAGGTGGGCGCCAAGCAAGATTTCTACACTCACATACAACAGCTGTGGAAGAATACAGCACAGTGCTTGAAGTACTCAACAGCAGGGGAAACTGGGCACTCACTTCCTAACCCAATTTACATTAAAGTGCCATTAGATAAAAAAGTTATGGTGATGGCAAGAGTATGGACCAGAATGCAAACCTGACTCTTCTCTACTCACTGCAGTGCCCTACAGAATAGAATAATTAGGTTTTATTCCAAATCTCCAGCTGTTGTGGCAATTGCTCTAAACACCGAGCTACTCATTTGAAAGACAGACTCTTACATGAGGGTCCAGCCTCATGAAGGCTGATAAGTG
Organism: Pycnonotus jocosus; assembly: GCA_013400435.1. Lineage (NCBI taxonomy): Eukaryota > Metazoa > Chordata > Aves > Passeriformes > Pycnonotidae > Pycnonotus > Pycnonotus jocosus. The sequence continues at coordinate 13,575 of VWYP01020871.1, forward strand.
TGTCTTAGAGTTACCTTCTAAAATTGGAAGGGAAAGGGTGTTCAGACATCTATTTTTATAATTTCAAGTTGACTGATCTTAAAATCTCTCTGTTTAATACTCCAATATCTATATATTCTGTTCTTAGGTGTCTAATTCAGCAAAATACAGTTCCTGGGATATGGCACATAACATCTACTAGCACTCAAGCTTTCCTTCAGAGCTTATTCTTAGGCTACAACTACTGCTTTAGGTATCTATGGGGGAAGGTTTTGTACCAGTGACATTTGCACATCTCTGATATCACTTCGGAGGTGACTAACATTTCCACTGGTAATATCCCCCTTATAACTAAGCTCTTGCCAGAGGCTATGCATATTAACACCAAACTTCTCACAGCATTAAACTGGTAGGTGTCTTGATAATTAGATTAAAATTTCATAAAACAGAGACTACTCAGTGTGCTTCACAATGAAGCCTGAATCACATTCTGAGTATTTCAGATAAACTGGAAAATCTACAAGAACTTTGGCAGCACCTCAAATCAGCCAAATCTTTGAGGAGGACCAGCCTACATCTTTCTGCTAGAGTGACCTCTCTGAAAGAAACTGAAAATACAAACTTCATCAGTTCTTTCAACTAGGACAGCTAAATTTTTGGACAGAAATACTCAAAATTACTAGTATGATAAAACAAACAAACAAACAAAAAAACAACAACAAAAACATGTTCACTTCTTATAAACTTAAAAACTAAACCATTTTCTCCCACTTTAGCTCCTCCATGATCTTAAAGGTAGGTCCTTGCTTCTACACTTTACTTCAGTCATTCTGGAAAGTTGCCAGCTAGAGCAAATCCACAGTCCTCTGCAGTTAGTAGGGACACTGCCCCTGTCATCCCTGAAGCCTCTAACAATGGTTTCAGTATTCCTGACCTGCAGGACACCAATTCACTGCTGTACCTCTCACTGCCTCCTACTTCCCTCTCACCCTTGGCAAACCCTGTGCTTCTTATCTCTGTGCTTGCTCAGAATGCTTTCCAGAAAAAATTCAAAATTCCCTGCAGAGATCCACACAGCCCAATCATTTTGAAGGAATGGAAACATAATTTTGAAAAGTGAATTAATAGAAAATAAAGAGGAAAAAAAATAGAGGAAAATTCTCTGAAGAATTTACAATTGTTATCTTTACTCTACAAAAATTCTCTCAACAGAAGGCAAGTAAACATCTAGGTCATCCCATTTCTTCATGGCCCTCTTACACACCATCTCCTAGTTCAGTGTGCTGGAAGTTTTGCATCCCAGGCCTACCACCCAATACACTCTTAGTCTGCAGAGAAACGATAGATTCTAATGCTGCAACACTGCAGCAGTAATCAAGGGCTGCAATATTCATTTGTAAAACTACTGCTTTCTTTAAAAGGGTGTCCAGAGTCCTAAAGTGGCTAAAGAAAATTGACTTCATGTGTTCAGAAATTGTTTGAGACAAATTAAACAAAACTCAGTATTTCAACCTAAATTCAAACCAGGGGCTTTTTGTTTCTTTGTTTGCAAGCTTGTTTGTTTTTTCACTTTCAGTTCTGCCAACAGCAGTTACAGAATTGGTTTCATAAAGGGAGTTTGAAACCATTGATTTCATATAGGCATTATTTAATCTCATAGGAACAATGAGGAAAAAAGATTCTATGCAGAAATGTTTATTCATTGGTATTCATCTCTTAAAGCTTTCTGTACTCTGTGATAATATGACCTTTGTATTTTCTATTGACCACCAAACTTCTATTCAATATAATACTTTATTTAAATATTAATGTATTAAGGCATATAAGTATACTGTATGTTAACTTTTGTTCCATTTGTTTCCTAACTTATACTAAAGGGTTTAGATTTGGGAAAAAAAAAGTGAAGCATGTCCTTGAAAACTTGTAACTAGATCTTTACAAATATTACAAAAACAATAATTTTGCATCAGTATGGTGAACAAGTAGCGAAGTGCCTGAAGAATATAAATTGAATGTTCTCTAGAAGAATTGGTAAAGGTTAAAATTCATCATTTTAACTGATAGGCTTTCTTTGGGAAATAACTGATGCAGTGAATACAAAATGCTATGATAATTTTGTGTTTCTTCTCAGTGTTTTTTTTTCTCCTTGAAAAATAGTATCTCTCTGATAATAAAGCACATGTTTTGTCATTCATTCTAGATCTAAAGTTTCCTACAGTGCTTGTCTCCATACATAGCTGATAGGGGGTTTTTTCACTTTAAATGGAATCTTTTTATTTGAATGGAGTCAACCCTTCTGTCCAGGAAAGGAGACGTTGTAGTCCTATAGGAAATACACAGTGATTCAGATCATTTTAGGAAAAGATTTAACCTAGTCATGGTATGAAGACTGGTTGCTAAATGCCACATTTACTACCACAGTTTCCATAGTGATTTTCAGACTGTAGCAGGCTGGAGGCTAAACTAGAAAAATAGGCATAAATACAATTTATGCTGGAAATAACGACAGTATTTAGGAGCATCTGTTTGTCCCAGGCACTGCACCAATGCCAGTAACAGATAACTTTTCAGAGTCTTACCATCTACTAAGTGAAGCAGAAAGGTACTGCCATCTTTCTATAGTTAGAAAATTGAGTTACAAAGAAATTGAAAGACATTTCTTTCACAGTCATATAGAAAGACTGATACAGAAATGAACCCTGATCTTTTGAGTTTCAGACCAGGTTATAAACTAGACTTCAATTTTCCACTGAGTAAATTTACCCCATTTAACTATTACTCAAACTGCAGATTAACCTCCTGTGCTGATGGCAAGAAGGAGCAGACTTGCATGTAAATCTGGTATCAATTTGTGGAGATTAGCTAGTTCCAAGTAATATTATTTCTTTCTATCATGTCAGTACTTCTGCCCACAAAAGAGTGTCAGTGCTTTTTAAATTTGGGATCTGAAACAGGATTTAAATTGCTTTGCCAATTTAAAACTTATGAGTATGATTAGACTGTGGCAAAACAGGGACACACAAGTCCAGATTTGTATTTGGCATTGCTGGCAATGCAGACTATCACTGGTTCAAACATTTCCAAACTTTCTCTGTGTGATATTAATTGCCCACTCAGAGTTTCAGGCAAGCTGTCATCTCCAGGAAGAAGCTCTGTGGCAGACAGACCCTGTAGCTTGTCACTGAGCACTATTTCAGTAGGCTAAGAAAAGAGCTACAAATCCATGCACACAAGCCCCATGTTCAGAAACTGCACTGTGCCGCTGCAGGTTAGGGGCTTTCTTAATTCACCTTCAGACAGACAAATCTCTCTAAAAGTTCCCCACAAAAGACATAGTGACTCTGAGTATGTAAGTGTGTGAAGTTCACCCCTAATCTTTACATGAGCTAAGAATTATTCCTACTCCTTTTATATCTTTCTCTCTTTTTTTTCCCCCTTTTCTTTACGCAGGCTGTTCAGATAAGGATTTTCATTGTCATTGTTCCCACTCTACTCTGAATAAAGTGGAGTGTATGAAAAAGCCAAAATCACAAAAGGACTCACAAATACTGATGCCACCACTGGACTTGAATTTAAAGTTATCTCACAAGGACACTGTTAACATTTATCCTCCTCTCTGTAGGCCAACAAATTAAAATATTACTTGAAGTCTCAGATCAGTTTCTGCAAGAGAGTTTCATTTTGATTGATATCCTCTATTAATATCAATGATGCTAGTTAGCTTTAAGACACCCCAAAGGGTAGTCAGCTAGTTAAAACTCCACATGAACCTCATGCCAGCTGTTTAGCCCCTTGAAAGTTTTGCTGAGCATTGGCAGAAGACCTTATCAATCATTACAATTAAGTGCCTTCAGACTGTCCCTTCTAAGGGAAGTCAGCTGAAGTACCATCTGCTATTTTGCTTTCAAAACTCATTGGTCTCCTCTAAGCCAGCCGTTTCACTTCTGAAATTACATTTCTTTTTCAGGAGAGTGATGGGCTGATGAAGAAAACTTTTTGTTTTAATAATCAGCAGTTTCTATGATGTGACATAATTTTTGCAGTGCTCAGGGCCTTTTACAAATCAAAAGGAATCCAACTAAAACAGTAATTAATGTCAAATGACTAGTCACATACGGTCGTATTTAATTAAAAAGTTCTAATCTTTGATTAAAACACCTCACACGTTCTTGTGACTGCAAACTATTGTCTAAAAAGAGAAAGTAATTGGGTATGTAATCTATTGTGTCTTCTAAATGACACCTGCTAATTGTCTCAGTAGCAAATGGCAACAACTTAATTTAGGAAGTCAAAAAGTTTATCTTACATGTTCAACAGATTTTTTTCTGTATTCTGTATTTTCTGTATTCTGTATTCCTCTGCCACATTAGAAAGGTCTCTTCCTGAGTGATCTTTATCCCTCTGAGAATTTTCTGCAATCTAAACATGATCTCCTATAGTAAATTCAAAAGATATTTACTGCACCATTATTTTAATGCACAGTTAGTGTTTTAAATGCTATTAATCTCATTTTTTTTTTCTAAATATTGACTTATCTGAACAGTGGATGCTGCAAACAGGTTTCTATATTCATGGCTTACAGGGAGAAAAACAGGAAGAGTAAGCCACAGAAATTATCTCCACAGGAATTCTGGCATTCAGAATTTCAGCTAGTGAAAAGTTGGCAGCTTTAGCCACATTCAGCTCTATAGTGAAGGACCTTGCCCCTTTTCCTCATCTTCTTGAGGTCTTAGCTTCAGTACTAGCAGTATAAAGAACACTGTTAAGGCAGAAGTGCCTCAGAGGAAAGAATATTCTTTACCAGCTTCTACCATTTTTTGCTTTTGCTCATCAGTGCAGAGTCAAACTGTGATTTAGCAAAAATTGCAGTCACTATTATGTCTGTGTTTACTGCTGAGGTGCTCCTTCTTTCTAGGCTTATGGTTAATCTGCTAGCAATATTTTTTTTTCTTTCTGTCTTCTATGGCATGTGATCATTTGTTGTCTGCAGTTTTTCTGAAGTAGAATTGTGGCCATTTGTTGTCTGCAGTTTTTCTGAACTAGAATTGTGACACTCCAAATATATTGGAGTGAAATTCCCAACAAGAATTTTGTCTGCTTTATGTCTTATTTTACCAATATATTAAAAAGCCCTTTGGCATGTTGAATGAAGTATTCTCAGGGAAGAATACCATCATTGTCTTTTGGCAGTTCATGTTTCAAAGCCACATGTAATCCACAGAGCCAAGAGGTAGGTGAAGTGTGTCTGCAAATATATTTTGGTTCTGATGGCTTCAGACTCCGGTGAGCTGTGACACCTCCAGTCAAAACTACCGACTTGGGCACAGTAATTTTCAACTTTCTTGCAACCCAAACACCTCTGGACCCACCCCAGTATCAGGCACTGGGATGATGCCATTACAAAAGGACCACTGCTACCCAAGTGGTGGTTGTGAAGGTGTCCATGTGGAGTGGCCTGATGGTCTCTTCTGACTTGAGTTCCTCAGAGAATTCTAAGTCTTCTGAACAGGATCTATCCTTTTTCATCTATGAATTTACAAAGAAAGGAAAGAACTGCTTTCACTGCTGTACAGTCAGAGAAACCAGAGCACAGCAAACAGAAGACACCTATCCAAGATCACAGGCCTGATCAGTAGTAGAGCTAACAAAATAAGCTTGTGTCACCTGATTTCCATATTCCTTCTCTACAATCAAAACATAAAAATAGCTGTCTACCAATACACGTGAATGTATAGAGACACAGATAACAATACAGACGATCTAGAAAGCTTTGTGACTTTTTCTACAGTAAATTGGCTGCAGCTTGTCAATAGAATAGTAAATAAACACAGCAGGAATCTTGACTACATTTTTTTTTTTTTACATAATTAGCTTTCAAATATCTGAATTTTGGGCTCCTTGGCCGAATCATCTCTTCTCTCTTATCTACAGTATCTCTTCCTGCCTGCTTCATGCCTTCATTATCTCTTACCTGCTGTGACCTCTTAGCCACTGTAACCTTCTTCCCTCTAATCTCCCTCCTCCAGTCCACTCCAAACACTACGGCCAAGGTTATCTTTCTTGTTCACAACTCTGATCATGTCGAGTTCTCTCTCAGTCCCTCAGGTGGTTTTTCTGTCTCATTACTCTACAAGGTCAAATTTCTCCTCCGCAATTTTGAGGCTTTGCAAGAGTCTGTCTTAGTCTGCCAGTGGACTGAGTCCTTACTCTTTCCTGGCTCTGAGACAGTCCTGCTTACTGTATTACTTACATAGCTCATGCATGACTTCTTCTATTCCCAAAACTGTTTCCAGTGCCTAAAATATCCTCTCTGCTCTAACCTGCCAACCAACTTAACACTCCTCTTTCATGTTTCTTTGCGCATTCTATGTAAATTTGTTTATGAGTGCCTTGGAGCAAGAGGCTTGTTTTTGAAACTACGAGGGTTTTGTGAAGTTGCAGGTATAACAATGAAGTTGACTACATAATTATGAAATTTACTTCATCATCTTGCATCACACTGAAAATAAATATACAAAGTAGTATTTAAATATATTCATACTAAGTAAACAACAGAAATGTCTCCAGTTCTCTTCTTTTGTTTTATAGTGCAGTAAAAGAAAGGAAAAGTGGTTACTATGTGTGAGTCAGATATAATTGACAAATTTGATTCCTTCACCACACCACCTTTCCTTTGAAGGCTGACCACAACCAGCTGATGCATATTTAAACCACAGCCTGGACTTTATGGTGGAGTAAAGTATACTTTTGATTCTCATTAAGACATAATCCCTGAAAAAATTATATGAGCTCTGTGACTTTCTTACAAGAGCCTTGACCCACAGTTAATTTTGAAATAAATATGCTGCCTTTCAACAAAACAGCTCCCACTGAAAAAAGACAGGTATACCTAAATCTGTAAAGCAGAGAAAGGAAAAAAAAAAAAAAAAAAAAGGGGATCATGGAAAAAAGACATAGGAAAAACATAAAAAAATTAAAAATTTTGGGCAAAAGTTTATAGCAGCAGTTTAATTTCTCCCCCCCTTAAAAAAAAAAAAAAAAGCCACAGACACAACAGAACCTTTTATTCTTAGGAGCTTTCTCAGGCAAAGGGCATTTCAGCTTGTTTATCATACAAATCTTCCCCATAATTCAGCTATTAAGCAACAAGATTCTATAATCTATTGTCAGTTAAATTAATATTTGTAAATCTTTACTGCTGACGGTATTATAATACCAGAAGCATCTAAGGGCAACTGCTATCAGTTTTATTGATAGAAGCAGTGGGAAATGGAAAGAAAAACTTGCAACAGCAAATCAGTAACTCTTTCTGAAGCAAATGCAGTGTATGTGATACATTTCTTTCAGCTTAGCTATGGAATGAACTAACAAAAGAAATAACAAAAAAATCCTTGGCCACACAAGATTTGCATCTTGATATGTAATTAACTTGATTAATTAGAAGTATGCTTCTTAAACTGTAATATTAGACAAATGAGAAAAAAAAAAACTTTAAAAAAATCTGTATCTGATGCTACTGTGGGAAAATAATCTCCCTCTCCAATTTATCAAAGTAATTTGAACAGCAAGAGATAAAAATGTGTCATTATAAAGTGACATAGGAATTAATGTGATTGAGTTCAAAATACAAGACTGGTCACTAGCTGCTTAAACTTAGACATGCTTTCATATTTGTGACATATACTCCACACATCTGGAGCCACATGCCAACTGTTCATCTGCTCTAACTGTTGGTAGAAGTGGTTTTTTTCATTATTCTTTCTTTGAAATACATCAACGATGCTAGAAATATTGACATCTGTAATGAAAACATGTAGTTAAATTCAACCACACCTGTTAATGTCAGGTGTAACTGCACTGGTTTTAGTAAAAACGTACCAGAGACTCTACTCCCACTTTGTGGTGCTAGTGAGTTAGTGTTGATAATGACCAAATCTAAATATTTTGATTGTAAATACTGGACTTGAAAAAAGAAATTTAAAAATTCAAATTTCACTGAAACAGACTATCTTTTCTTTTTCAGTATATCACTGAAGCAAATAAAATCAGAATTTCAGTGTGGTGACAGTATATTTACATACTTGATTTTAAATAATTTACATTACCTTTTAATAGGATATTTTTTTACTGGCTGGTGTGGTAGAAATCTTTCAAATTATTAACTACTGTGCTCACCTATACTAAGACTAAAAAATCAACCCTATTTTGAGTACCACAGTGTGGACTTTTGCTGCCTCCATAGTGAATGGCATAATTCTTCAGGCAGGCAGGCAGGAAGGAAGGAAGGAACGGAGTTTTGTTTAGGATATGATAAGAGTCAAGCACTGTTGTTTAGCCCATGGGTCTCAAGTTTCCTTGTTGCTGTTGAACACAGCAGCTTTCCATTTAACATTCCAATTTTCTCCCTGTGTGATTTTCAGTGCTGTGACATTTAGAAGAGATGACAAAATCTCAATACTTGTTTATTCCATAGGTCAATATTCCAAATAGTTTTCTTGATACATTAGAAATGTTAGCTGCATTACTGTTAATATTGACACCTGATATTTATTCCGCAGAAAGAAAAAAGGTCATGTTTTTATCATATCTTTCTTTCTAATTAATTGCATAAATATGCTTAATACAGGAAAGGACCTGTTAAACACAACAAGAATTTGTTCTGTTCAGAAGGATAAGTGTAGCCTTGGTTATACTATAGCCAACTATGAAATAATTTAATAATTTTAAATTCATGCCATTTATGCACAACACTAAGTCTCCCAACATAATGGTATTTGCCTAACTCTGTATATTAACCATCTTTGTTCCCTTTACGTGACAAGGTGTGAACACTAATTATTGTCATCTTTCTTTTTTGGTCCACTGACTGGAAGGACAACATATTAGAATCTACCAGAGAGCATCCACAGCTTCAACTCTAAACGAACATACTGAAAAAGAATAATGTCTCCAAACATAATAAAGGGTTTAAGTACTAACATTCTAATTTACTTTCGTTTCTTAGTAGAGGCCCTACACTTTGTGAATATGGGCATTTAGTGATGCATTGTGTAGGTCTGCCAGGTGAAATTTTGTATTGTATCTTACTTTAAATTCTTTGACCTAGACAGCATAGACAATAATTTGATCTCTTTGAGGTCTTTCAAAATCCTCCTATGAATTTTTAACATTTTTATTTCATGCATTTACTCTGTAATAAGTGGCTTTTCAGAGGTTTGGGTTCAATTCCCAGGATAGCTAGTTTTTTGAGAGACTTGATGCTTACTACAAGACAACAAAAAATGCCCCCTGTTTGTGAATGCTTTCCCATAAAGCCTGTAAACCAAAGAGCTTGCTACATCACCTGCTTTAGAAAAGTCACAAGTAAAACTTTAGAATTGTCCTCACTTGTTTGTTAAAAAAAACCCAACCAAAATACCCCTGGAAGAAGTTGTGATTAAAAGTTCATTAATTGTTTTTCTTCAGAAATGCAATTGCATGGGGACTTCTGAGATTTTTGCATCACTTGGGCCAAACAGTATCAGGATGATCATGTAGGTGGAGGCTGAAATCTGGTTTGATGAGCCTTTAGGAGGAAAATGCAACAAGCAGCTACTTGGTCTGCTGAGGAAGTGAATGCTATACTAACATGACTACAGCCTTTAAAAATCAGACAATGATCAGGAACGCCACATTAGAGAAGAAAACAGCAAAGCAATTGAAAATGCATTTCTTCAGCAGTTTTCTATATAATTATGTATTGTAATAAGACCTCAATAATGTCTAACTTCAGACATTTTTGTGACCTATTATATTTCATACAGCTTGACACCTCGTATTAGCAAATATTTTTTTCTTTCTTGTGGTTGTACGTGGTCTTCTCCAATACACATGTTTTTTGATAGACATTCATCACTGTAGGATGAGAACATTTAATGCTAGTGCACCAAGCACTACAAATTAATCTAATTTTGTTCTGGCACCCTTGCTTGAAAGAGAAGTGTGTGATGTGACCCGCTTCATCTTTAAAAATTAAAATTACCTACATACAAATTTTGCATATATTTTCATTAAAGGAAGCTAAGTAAAGAGAAAAGTTTTGCAACTGAAGCAGAAATGTGCTGAGGTGTAAAATGGTCAGTTTCTTGTGGGATTTCATTCCACTTATCAAGTCTGTCCACCAAAGATGTCAGTCCCTCCCCAGATAAACTTTATTTATGTCAGACTGTTCTAATGAGACAAAACCCCAAAACTGCCAACCAGTTGTCACAAAGGACTCAGTCTTTTTGATACCCTGAGTCATTAAGTACCTTCAAATTAAGGTGAGATGTTGAACTTGACTGGTGAGCTCTAACACAGGCTTTGTGCCCTCAGGCATCAGGTGGCAGCGAGCATTACAGAGGGGCTGCACTGCAGTACCCTGGCAGAGTTTCCTAGGCAGTGAGGGTGTGTTTATGGTATTACACAAACAAGGATATAAGGGATCCTGGATCATCATTCACCATAACCAAATGGTGTGTTCTTGTGCCTTAGAGATTCTTACATACCCTTAGTTTGTCTTTTCAAGTAAGTTTTTAATTAAAAAAGCAAATTTTACTTCTTCAGTAAAGCTCTAAAAACAATCCTCCAAAAAGCATTTCATTTAGGTTTGATACAAGTTACTGCATGTTAAACAGGAACTAGTTATTAAGAAATAGAGAGTAAAAAAAGGATTAAAAAACTACTTATATAGTCCCTATATCTAAATAAATGTATTAAAATAACTATGCTATTTTAGTAACAAACCAGACTCATCAGCTCTAAATTAAATACCTGTAGTGTAAAAAAATCTTACCTTAAAATATTACCCCCTCAATATAGTAGACCCTCCTTTATGCACCACAGTGGACATGCTTAGTGGAAAAGGTAAATGGCAGAAGTTAGCCCTTTAAATATGTAATGCCTCTGCACATTAAATAAAACATATATTTTGTAGTGATTTATTTGCAATTCAGATGTTATCTCTAGATGTATGTAGAACCGTTAAGTCTGCTAATGAATTTAGAAATTATAATAAAACAGAAAATTGTAACAATTCATTTATGTTAATTTACTGACACTAAATTCCTCAGGGCAGCAGCCATGAATACACTTTCTTATATAAAACTAAACCTGTTTTGGTACCTTACACATCAACATTAATGACAGAAATACTAGCTAAGATTTATATTTGCATAGATTTCTTTGTTTGTTTGTCTTACTTTATTTTTGTATAGTTTTTCCAAAATATGCATTTTTTTAAAGAGTAAAAAATTATTTTATGTACTCATCATTAAGATGCCTTGAAGGACCTTATTTTCAGGACATGGACACTTCACAATTTTAAAAAATCAAGCCTGTTTAATATGCCTTTCATAAAGACAAAAAAATTCACTAAGAGTTTTTTAGTGGTCTCAAGGATACAGTATTTCATATTTTAATTTTAGGATCTGTTTTTGTTTTTGCATCAAGTTATAGATTTTTTTAAATGTTAATTTTGCACCTTGGTTATTACATTCTGTTCTGGCTTTTTTATAGCACTGGCTTCTGACTAATCACTTATGACAAGACTGTAAGACAACAGTTTGCCTGCAGAAAGGGGGATGTGTAGCAACACCATCCCAGGAGCAAACAGAGAAGGGAATTATGACTTTTAGAAACATCATTTCCTCTCTTGCTTACCCCTGGCTCTAAGGGGGGCACAAACCCCTACTGCTCTGTGCTGGCAGCCAACTGTCAGTTCAGCTTATCTCAAATGGCCAGTGTGTTGAGGGGATGAAGCCAAAGTCCTGCATGGCCTTGAGCACCAGCTGCCAATGCCCCATCAGGACAGGGACCAGTGGCCCCTCACAGGCTGCTGTCATCACTCTCCAGCTTTTGCTGTGACCTGAAGTCACATTAGCCCATGCCAGGAAGCAAGCCCTCAAGTCTCTCTTATTTTCCTGCACACTGGGGATAAAAGTATTTGACAATCCTATTTGGTGATGATGCCACTGAAACCAGTATAGAGACCTCAATTTGACAGTCAAACAAGGCAAAACAATCACCTCCTACCCGTTACGCAGTTGTAGATATACTGGACATACTGGGCAAGAATCTTATCTTGTAATTCCTGAGAGCAAATCCCTCATAGGTGGGCCTCTCCCTGGATTCTCTCTTGCCATCAGGGGATGAAAGGGAGCTTCGTACAAATAAATGGCTTGTGTTGCACCTACAGACGTGTCAAACTTTGAAAACCTCATGCTCTAGACAGCCTCGCCTTGCTGCTAATTGGTATGTTTTTCTTTAAAAAGTGAAGATTCTAACCTTTTACTTGACAGATATGTGGGCAAAATGCCACACAATATTTTGAAAGCTTATCTATAGTCTGCTGTTTACAAGTCTTGTTTATGTTGGAGCTCACACAGGAGTATACAAATGAAAAGGGTTAGCAGGAACAAAACTGGATGGTTGGTTTCAAATGGATGTGTAAGCTGGCAAAGAAAGGTTTTCAGCTACAAAAAGTCTAAAGATGTCGCTCCCTTTTAAAAAGCATACAAATCTAACACTTGGCTCAACAGATTCTTTTATTATCACAATTTATTCCTAGGTCTGTCCCTGAACTTTTGGGATGGAAAGCAAAGACAGTTTCATTACCTGTTTTGAGTTGGTTTGTTTTACTTTAGGTTTTGATTTTTTCCTTCTAATCTTCTAAAATTGCAGGTAGGAGAGAGTAAATGGGATTCCATCTCTCAGAGAGATTTAGCAACAGAATTGTTTACAGAGTTGCAATCAGTCATGTTTAAAGTAGAGCTACTAACTGCATAACTAAATAAGGGAATACTTTGGGGAAAAAAGGGTTGCACAACAGGTAAATTTACCTTGTATAATCTTTAGCGTCCAATGCTTAAGAAATTTCATTCACCCTTAGGACAGTTTGAAATTTTGTCAGAGGGTGTAAAATGCTAGCCTAGAAAAATTAAAATGAGAAAAAAAAATAGAAATAACTAGTTAGTATCAATCTGTCTTAATTCCTTTATTGATGTTTTCACTGGTTTTGTTTCCAGTATGAACTTTATCGCCTGCAAATTTATACACACAGACTACTTGGCATTTACAGTTCAGTCTTACTCTCTTCAGGAAACTAAAACTTGATTTCCTGCTGCACTTGGAATTCAAAAGTTTCAAAGATGGTATCTTCATCCCACCTGGGAGTAACTGTAAGAATATTGTGGATAAGGATCACCTAGTACTTTACATTTGAATTATTCTGGAGTCTTCCTCAGTGTTCTGCTTTCTACCAATACTGGAAGATGGTAGCATCAGCTCCAAAGACACTGGTCTTCCCTCACATGGAAATTGCTGACATGCGTGACTGATGTCACAGTTTTCAGCCTCTAAGTAGTGCTTCATGAGGAGAAAGTGATGCACTGAACTTTACCACACTTCCTCGGCTACAGCCAGTAAACATTAGCTTTGAAGCAATTGTAATACTGAAATACTTTAAGAGCAAAGAGACTCAGTGACAAGCTATATGGAGATTTCAGTGAATTCCTATGCATTAATTACTATTAATAATAATAATATATTATTAGGGACCTTCCTACATAAGAAGCATGGGAAATATCCAGTAACTTTCTTAGATGCTGTTGGGTCAGTAATTTTTTTTGATATGGTTTTGTTTAATGAAGAGAAGGAAAATATTTGTTCCATACCAAACATCACTGAGAATAACCTTTAAGATTACTAGGTAGGGTACTTTTCTTAGAGTTCTTCCAGCACATGATTTTGCCCTTAAACAGCCCTCATGAAATATATTTATCAAGACTTTTCTTAGGGTCTCCATTTTCTTTTATTTTCCCGGTCTTTCATATCATCAGATATGTCTAGAAATGTTATTTTAGCTACAAAAGCCTATAGTGACAGAACAAGGGGGAATGACTTTAAAACAAAAGAGTTCATATTAGTTATAAGGAAAAAAAATCTTTACTGTGAAATCTTTAAAGCTAGCACTATCAGAACTCTCAAGAAAGTTTTAAATCTCAAAGATAAGATTCTACCCAAAACTAAGCTTGATAAAACATCCAAAGTTAGAGTAGAAAAGGTGCAGATGAACATCCACTGGCTCATGCCGATGTAAGAGGCCAGGTATTCTTGTCCATGCATGGTCCCAGTACAGCAGCTCTGCAGATTATGCACAGTCCACTCCCCAAGCCCAAGAGAGTATTTTCTTTCCTTCCTCTCTGAAATTTATATAGTAGCTCTCTTCCCTGCTTTTCTCAGCTTTTATTGGAATTTTTGCTCACTCTTTTTTTTTCTTTCCCCCTTCCTCCTTCTTTTTTATCCTGCATTTCCACACATTTCTTTATTTGACCATTACCAAGGAAGGCACAGTATTTCCAGAGCAGCCTAAGCCAAAGGGGAACAAGACAATGAAAATCTGTCCTGTCCTGCCACATACTCTTTAAAAAACACAGGAGGCATTAACCACTAACAATAACTGCAATCAAATTAATTCCATCTACTAAACCAAGTATTTAATAAAAATTAATTATGTTTATATATTTCTAAACAAATATTTAAATCATATTAATGATAGGTCTATGTGCTCTAATCTCTAACAAACTTGTCAAAAATAATTCACAAAACAGATTTTCATCAGTAAAGTACTTCATTATCCAGTGAAGCAAAGCATATTGTTGATCTCTATATGGTTAGATGTAATTTCCTGTGCAAACAAAAACTGTCAGGTTTAAGAAAAATCCATACAATATTTGCTTAAGGAAAGTTTTAAAATGCTTCAGAGAATATCCTTTATTTGAAAATGCAGATATTTCCTTTTCTTTTTTACAAGATCTAGTGTTTATATTTACAGTATATTCCTATCTCACTGGTACTGCCAGTGCATGCATTACATTAACATTCAAGTCATATGATCATATTACTATGCCACATCCCAACTCCAGCACTGGCATAATATTATGACCAAATGGCTAAAGTGTTTCATTTTAAAATGTTTACGTTTTTTTTAAAGGAGGTTACACACCTAAAAACACCAGTCTCCTTGACCATTATCTGAGTGTCTCTGTCTCATCATTCTGCCCAGCTACTCTGTGAGCTACTGGACAATCTCAATCAAATTTGCAAGTGGTGTAAAGGTGGTTTTAGTTTAAATTTCATTTCAGTGTGTGGGTATGTATGCAACATAAATCAATACCCTGAGAGAAGTAAAGGTAGCTGTTGTACCTTTCCAGGCAGCTGCTGCCTAGCCCAGCAGCATGTCCCTCTCAGCCAGCCACTCATAGCTGCAGGGCAATCATCAGACTCAGGAGGAATCTGGTAGTAGTGGTAGAGGGAAAATTAAAAGACACACTTGTAGGAAACCAGTTTTCAGTATTTCAATTGCTCTTAGAGAAATTGCTTTTTAAAAAAAACTCATTAAGAAAACTTCTTAGTCTGTTTGAAATACACTGGGTTTTATCTCAGTGTGCCCTGTTTTCACTGTAATAAAAAAGAAAAAAAAATGTTTCTGTATATTGTACTAAATAATCATTGAATAATGTCGCTGAAAACAAGCATAAGAATACAGATCCTAAGAACCTTATGTCTGGCCTAAAACTCACCCTTTTTGTAAGCCCAGTAAATGTTTGTTTGTTTGTTTGAGTTTCCAAAATGACCCAGGTACAACTGTAACCATAATATTTCCAGCTACACAGAAGCCATAAGTATCAATTCTTTCAGCGAGAATTTCAGATTTAGTTCCTACTCACTAATTCCGTTTGCCTGAACTCTTTAAATAGTCCTGTGCCCTGCTTCAGCAACCTTTTCCTAGTCCTCTCTCTTCTTGGGTCCTATCCTCCCATTAGCCCACTAATATCATTTGCAGACACTTACCCTCTCTTGCCTTTACCTACTGCTCTGTTATTTTGTATTCCCTTTCTCAGCAATTCTCTCTTCTTCATGTCTTGCTGCCGTGACCTCACAATTAAATTGGCATGAAACTGCCTATATACAGAGCAGCAAAAGGCGTTTCCTCTGTTGTTCTGTCACAACTTTGAAACAATACTATGTCTATGCAAGTTGTACTACTTTGCCACTATGGGATTAATCAAATCAGTAGAAAGGTTTCTACTGATTTCACTGAGTTTCTGCACAGTACTTCTCCTATATTTCTCTAGATGCCATACAATTTATATTATTGCTATTTTAACCCATTTTATACTACCGCTACAAAAAATAAATCTTGCCACACCACAATTTGTTGATCACTCTTTTAGTCTTTTTAAAAAAGAAACAGATTTCATATGTTTTAATCCTCAAACATAGTAACTGACCTTAATGACTGCATATTTTTAACATTTCATTTACCTCATTTTCAGATTCTATAAGAATCCCTGATAACTACCATTTAGTTAGGTGCTTTCTGCTCTTTAAGAATATCACCATTGACACCTTATACTCACCCACATCTCATCCTTGTTACTAAAAAAAAAGTTGACCTGAGGAAATGTCTTCATTTGCTACGAGTACTAGAGTACAGGAATATAATTTCTCTGCTGTACTTCCTGGTTTACAGCTATGGCTAAACAACAGGCTGGACAGTTTTGTCATGGCTCCCTCACACAAGTAAAGCACATGTTTGTTTATTAGCAAGTAATTGTCTCATATATGGATTCTTTGTTCCTCAAATTTGCTCCTTGACCTTTCTAATTTTACTTCTTTCTATTGTTCTCAAGCTGATTAGATTTGGGCTTTCTCAATGACACATTTTAGGCTCAAACAACCTAAATACAGAACCTTGACATTTAATTATATTGATCTTTTACTTGCCTCCCTATTTTCTTTTAGTTGTTTAGGGATATTT
Source organism: Pycnonotus jocosus (assembly GCA_013400435.1). Classification (NCBI taxonomy): domain Eukaryota; kingdom Metazoa; phylum Chordata; class Aves; order Passeriformes; family Pycnonotidae; genus Pycnonotus; species Pycnonotus jocosus. The sequence goes on from VWYP01020871.1 coordinate 30,394, forward strand.
GTTCTGAGACTTCTGTGCTATGCTTAAGCACCCTCTACACCATACAATAGATTTTATTTCAACAACAAAAGAGTATTTCAAGACAATAGATTTTTATTTCAACACTTCTGATTGAGAGTATTTCTTATTTATTTCCTTTTTTTTTAAGAATAAAGGTTTACCTGTTTTTGCTAAAGATAGAATAATAAAGTACTAGATTTCATCATGAACACTTCACAAAAAAAATGAAGTGTTGTGTTTTCAATAAATCAATTTTAAAAATGTTTGGAGATGTGTCCTGTTACTACTTGTTATTTTAGTTAACAACAAACTATAGCTTCCAATAAACAACCACTGTTGTTTATTGGGCTGTTATATCTGTTGAGCTTCTCCTATGCAGTGTTTAACGTGCTTTTCTTGATGTGGCAGATAGTGCAAGTTCTTCTACACATGTATTTCTATTATTATGGATTTGTGGTTTTTCTATGTATTAGACTCTCCATAGTCCAGCTTTCTCTCCAAGCTGTTAATAACCACTTTTTAAATTTTGTTTTCTTTTTTGTTTGTTTTTTCAGAAATAAATACAAATTATATATTCAACATATAGTAATATGGCACAACATATAGGTATTATTTGCATTCCTTTGCATTACCATCACACACTTCATATCCAACCCTTCTTTGTGAAGAAATACAATTTCTGATGAATGAATATGAAATTATGATGCTAGTCTAAAATATCAAATATGTAACGTGTGCTAAAAAATTGACAATAAAGCATTATAGATATACTGTAAAATCATCAAACTAATAAAATATTCATTACTTGCACAGGTGGATTAAAATCAATAAATGCCATTTTGTTGTTATAAACTGTCTGATGCAACAAACATCAGCCTGATAGAGGCATATATTCATATGCAGGAAGGATTTTTAATGTGTGTTTTTCCAGTTAGGCATCAAAGTCTCTATTGGGTTTAAGAGACACAATTTGTAAAGATGCCAAGATGGCATGATTTTGAAGAAATCATTAGAAATAATTAATAATCAGCCATACCTGAAAATGAGTATTAAAATGCAGCTCTGTTGAACTTAACACCACAAAACCAAAGTGACTTGTAGAGCAAGCAGTTTCATTCATCATTATCACCTGGCACTCAGTCAGCGGTTTGAAGATCCAGTGCTAGTGTTTCAGATTTTATTTTTCCTCTAAGTATTCCATGCATGTTGTTGGTATCAATGGATTGTTGTAAGCTGCAAGATGTTTGATAAAAAAGACAGATTTTACAAGCAAAGACTCCAGTTACTTGTATAAAAGGTTATATAGTTTTTCCCTTAATTCAGAGTCCTGAGTACTTGTTTTACAAACTGCAGAGTGCCCTCAAATGTATTGAATTCATTGTGGAGTCAGAGTATTTATTGTGTAATGCTGAGACATATAAAAAAAAAAAAAAGTACTCACTAGGCTGGGAGAAAAAAAAGTGCTGAAGACACTACCCTCCTCCTCAAAAAAAAATCATCCTGGGTTACAGGGCTGTTTCTTAAACTAAACATAAGAAGCACTGTCAGAAATATATTACATATTATATACCACTGTAATACAAACCATTTCCTTTTTTTTTTTTTTGTATAAGTGAGGAAAAAAAAAAAAAAAAAAAAAAAAAGTACTCACTAGGCTGGGAGAAAAAAAAGTGCTGAAGACACTACCCTCCTCCTCAAAAAAAAATCATCCTGGGTTACAGGGCTGTTTCTTAAACTAAACATAAGAAGCACTGTCAGAAATATATTACATATTATATACCACTGTAATACAAACCATTTCCTTTTTTTTTTTTTTCTTTTTTGCTCCTGCTGGTGCTCTCATGCTCTGAAAGGAAACTAGTGTTACCACATGTGTACACACTTTGGCACAGTGTATAGCCCACAGTATGTATGTATGTATATATATCTATACCTTTATATACACACCCACATGCCCCACAGGATGCACGCACACGGGATATACCCCAAATGCAGCAGTATCTCTGGCACGCTAGAGGGAGCCATTACATAATTGCAATAACCCTTTTTTTCCCCCTCAATTAGCAGAACTGGCGTGGAAAAATCTCTGTATATCCTGAGACATACTGAAGGTTTGGCATAAGCTGCAGAATAAGGAGAGGAAAGCAGAGGACTCAAGTTGCAGTCAAACGAGGTCCGCTGATAGCTTAGGGGCTTACGCCGGTGTTTGTTGCACTTTTAATACTGTGCTGCTTTTATAGGGAACTTCTCCACATACGTGACTTAGCCGAATACGCCAAATTCTCTCAGCCAATCTGAAGCCCTCATGCAGACAGCAAAGCCCATTTTGTAAACATATCCTTTATTTCATCTGTCCGTCGCTCTCACACAGAAAGTTGGCTCGGCTGAAACTAGTGGTTTTCTGGTGCCACTAATGTATGTGTAGTTTATTTATACACTGCATTTTAACACGGCATTAGTTCTGTAACGGTTACCAGCAGACTCGCCCTGGATGGCAAACTATCCGTTTCACAGCTACAAAGAGGTCCTCAGGACGGGAAGATGGGTCTGGAAAGAACACTCCCTTGAATATATAAATCTGCAAGACTTGGAATTTCCAAGTCAAATTATATTTGTGGACATAGTAACTCAGGGCTGACGGTTATCCTGTTGAGCAAGGCAAACGAGCAGCTGCTTTAACTGGCTCTTTTAAAAGACGCTCCTCAAATAATTGAGGAGCGTCTTGTAAGTGCTCTAGAGTTTATTTTCTTCTTTTTTTTCTTTCTTTTTTTTTTTTTTCCTCTCCTTTCCCCCTAAATCATTCTTGCTACTTACACGCTCGTCACAAATGGCAGCTTCATTTCCGTAGGCACGGGTCGACACCGGCCCTCCGGCAATCCGAGCACGCACCTTTCCAGCCTCAGTCCTCCCCCCGCCACCGCCGCCCCCGGCCGGGAGCCTCGCTTGTGCGCCGGGGGCGGGNGGCCGCGCCGGGGCCGGCCGGCGCCGCCGCCGCCGATTGGCTGGCGGGGAATCCGTATCAATGTTTAAGCCGCGGCGTGAGGTGAATAGAGGCAGTCGGCGAGCGGCGCTGGGCGAGCGCGGCGCGGTGCGGCAGCCCCGCGAGTGCTGCAGTGAGGGAGGCGAGGGGGGGGGGGGAGA
>VWYP01020871.1:35450-45924 GCA_013400435.1 Pycnonotus jocosus
TTTTATGTGTTTTGTTTTCCCCTCTTGCCCTGCAATCCTCATTCCCTCTCCCTCTGATTCGGGAAGGAAACAGTGACCCAGGGTGTACGAGACAGAAAGGGGGGAAATACCGACGGCAGCGAGATGCAGCTCTCCGCCGCAAGCAATGCAAGATTAGATCTCTAAATGCAGCAAAACACTCCCTGAAAACCAACAACCCCGCGGTGCAGACATTTCACTGCCGCTCACTGCACACGAAGAGGGCTTCAACAACAAGCTGAGACTTTTTTTTCCCTTCTGTCTCTCTCCTACCCCTCCACTCCATCAGTCGCATTACAAGCGATGACCAGAAATAAGGTTTTTTACCTCTGCTACAGACCTGTGACCACCCCCTTTTCCTATGTATATATGAACACACATATTTAAAAATATTTCTGATCATTTTTAGAAAAACAACCACTGCCGCCGGGTTTTTTATTATTGTTATTATTTTTATTATTCTTTTTACATCTGCGGGGATTCAAGGATCGGGAACACATCGCCTGTCTGGAGGAGAAGATCTTTTGCAAATTTTCTGGTTTTTGAAACCCTCCCACTGCCAAAGTTGGACAGACGAAGTAACTGCGAGGGGAGTGCAAGCACGGCGAGCTCTTGCTGAAACGCTGCCGAAGCTGCTCCCTCCCCTCCCCCTGACCCCCCCGATTGCTCCCTCCCTCTGAGCTACATGGTCTATTTGCTGCCTCTCATCCTGTGTCTCTGCAGATGTTTTAGAGCAACAGGTTCAGGAACTTGAAATATAGGGGTGGGGAAAGAGAAGGAAAAAAAAATCAAAATCAAAAAGGAAGGAAAAAAGAGTCGTCAGAGGAGGGAGAACAACCCCGACGCAGGAGGCAAAGAAGACGGGGACAACCCTGGTCGTCGCTGCTGCGCCTGCCTCCCCCACCCCTGTTCGGGGATGTACCTTTCCATTTGTTGCTTCTTCTTCTGCTGGGCTCCCGCCCTGTCCCTGAAGAACCTGAATTACTCGGTGCCTGAGGAGCAGGGAGCGGGCACGGTCATCGGGAACATCGGGCGCGATGCGCGGCTTGCGGGAGGCGCGGCGGGAGGCGGGATGCTGCCCCCGGAGCGTGGCGTTCCCGGTGGCGGCCCCGGCGGCGGCCGCGGCCCTAAGTCCACCTTCCGGGTGCTGGAGAATTCAGCCCCGCACCTCCTGGACGTGGACGGGGAGAGCGGGCTGCTCTACACCAAGCAGCGCATTGACCGTGAGGCGCTGTGCCGGCGCAGCGCCAAGTGCCAGCTGTCCCTCGAGGTGTTCGCCAATGACCAGGAGATCTGCATGATCAAAGTGGAGATTCAGGACCTGAATGACAACGCACCATCATTCCCCTCTGACCAAGTGGATATGGACATCTCTGAAAATGCTGCACCAGGCACCCGCTTCCCCCTCACCAGCGCCCATGACCCAGATGCTGGGGACAATGGTCTGCGCACCTACCTACTCACTCGTGATGACTATGGCCTCTTCTCCCTCGATGTGAAGTCCCGTGGTGATGGCACAAAGTTTCCAGAGCTGGTCATCCAGAAGCCATTAGACCGTGAGGAGCAGAGTCACCACACCCTGGTGCTGACGGCACTGGACGGCGGGGACCCACCACGCTCAGGCACAGTGCAGATCAACGTGCGCCTCATTGACTCCAATGACAACAGCCCTGTATTTGAGGCAGCCTCATACGTGGTAGAGCTGCCAGAGAACGCACCGCTAGGCACGGCAGTCATCGACCTCAATGCCACTGATGCCGATGAGGGTACCAATGGAGAGGTGCTCTACTCCTTCAGCGGCTACGCACCTGAGCGTGTCCGTGACCTGTTTAGCATTGACCCACAGAGTGGCCTCATCCGTGTCAAGGGCAACCTGGACTATGAGGAGAGTGGCCTCATTGAGATTGATGTCCAAGCTCGGGACCTGGGGCCCAATCCCATCCCTGCTCACTGCAAGGTCACTGTCCGCCTCATCGACCGCAACGACAATGCTCCCACCATTGGCTTTGTCTCTGTTCGCCAGGGAGCTCTGAGTGAGGCTGCCCCACCAGGCACTGTCATTGCCCTGGTGCGTGTCACCGACCGTGACTCTGGCAAGAACGGGCAGCTCCAGTGTCGGGTGCTGGGCGGTGGCGGCGGGCCTGGTGCCGTTCCTTTCACCCTGGAGGAGAACTATGACAACTTCTACACTGTAGTCACTGACCGACCCCTGGACCGTGAGGCACAGGATGAGTACAATGTGACCATCGTGGCACGTGATGGGGGCAATCCCCCGCTTAACTCCACCAAGTCATTTTCTGTCAGGATCCTTGACGAGAACGACAATCCACCCCGCTTCAGCAAGAATCTTTATGTGTTACAGGTGCCTGAGAACAACATCCCTGGAGAGTATCTGGGCTCAGTCTTGGCCCAGGATCCTGACTTGGGCCAAAATGGGACAGTGTCATACTCCATTCTGCCTGGACATGTGGGAGATGTCTCCATCTACACCTATGTCTCTGTCAACCCCACAAATGGTGCTATTTATGCCCTGAGGAGCTTCAATTATGAGCAGACAAAGCACTTTGAGTTCCGCGTGCTGGCCAAAGACTCGGGTTCACCCCACCGTGAAAGCAATGCCACAGTGCGTGTCACCGTGCTCGACGTCAATGATAACGCACCCCTCATCGTCCTGCCTGCCCTTATCAATGACACTGCCGAGCTGCAGGTGCCACGCAACGCAGGGGTGGGCTACCCTGTGGGCACTGTCCGCGCCCTAGACAGTGACTTTGGGGAGAGTGGGCGCCTCACATATGAGATTGTGGAAGGCAATGAGGAGCACCTCTTTGAGATGGACCCCACTAGCGGTGAGATACGCACCTTGCACCCCTACTGGGAGGAGCTCAGCCCTGTGGCTGAACTGGTGGTAAAAGTCAGTGACCATGGCAAGCCCAGCCTCTCTGCTGTGGCCAAGCTCATAGTCAGGGCCTTGGCAGGGCCCCTGCCCGAGGCTGGCGAGCCGCAAGTGAATGGCGAGCAGCATCGGCGGCCACACTGGGACTTGTCGCTGCCGCTGATTGTGACGCTAAGTACTGTCTCCATCATCTTGCTGGCTGCCATGATCACTATTGCTGTGAAGTGCAAGCGAGAGAACAAGGAGATCCGCACCTATAATTGTCGCATTGCCGAGTATAGCCACCCTCAGCTGGGAGGAGGGGGAGGCAGTGGCGGGGGAGGAGGAGGCAGTGGCAGTGGAGGGGGCAAGGGCAAGAAGAAGAAGATCAGCAAGAATGACATTATGCTGGTGCCCAGTGAGGGCGAGGACAGCCGGGGTCCCCTCAATGTCATGAACGTGGTGAGCAGCCCATCCCTGGCCACCTCACCCATGTACTTTGACTACCAGACCCGCCTGCCCCTCAGCTCTCCCAGGTCTGAGGTGATGTACCTGAAGCCCGCCTCCAACAACCTGACTGTACCCCAGGGACATGTGGGCTGCCACACCAGCTTCACAGGGCAAGGGACTAACGCCAGCGAGGCTCCCCCGAGCCGGATGTCCATAATTCAGGTAGGAGACTTTTAGAATACCCTGGACCTCACTTTAGACACTGGTTTAACTTTCCCTTTTGTCTGCAGTGCAATCTGCTGTAAGGCACCACTGAAGGACCCAACACAAGTCACTAAAGAGAGGTGGACTTAATGAAAGTTGAACCAGACCATATCTGGTGGGTCTGGTTCAGCTGTCAGATTGATGTTTCCCATGTGATTCGAAAGAAAACGCCCACTGAAACACAGACAGAGTTATGGCAGTGCCAAAGGGGTGCATGTGAGAGTGTGGGCAGGCATTTAGTTCATCTGAGGCATGCTGGGGTATTTTCCCAGGAGACTGTCAGACAGAGATGGGCACTTCCACAGGTTTCACTTCTCTTTGGTTTGGGGTGGAGAAGAGGGAAGACATTTCTAAAGTGGTCATACCACCTGTGATAACTAACAGGACAGGGAAGAAACTGCACACTGAGGACATCTATTGCAACAGTGTATTATAGCCCTCCAATCTTGTATATAAATATGAGCTATAGTTCCAAGACATATGTTTTAATTTTTTAAAATTTTGTTCTTCAGAATATATATCCATAAATATTTTTTGACAGTATCATTGGGGCCCCATTGCCTCCTCCTCTCCCCATAAACAACTAAATTTTCAGTGCTGAAAATTCTGCTTAGTCAAATAGAAAGAAAATGTATGTGGTGACTCCCTCCTACCTCCAAATGTTATCAAAACTCACATCCTGCCATAAACCAGCAAAACAACTAGTCAGATTTCCAGTAGCCTGGGTCAACATTGATGATTGCTTTATAGTGAAAGACTTACACGCTCTGTCTTCTACCAAAGCTCATTTAGAAATTATAGCTGGGCTGCATTCTGCTGCCAGTTATAGCCACACTATCCTCTTCTGACTTTTGTAAGTGTGAGAAATGGCAGAATTTGGACCATTGGATATAGAGTACTAATCAAAGAACGACTTAATTTTTAGCAGGTAGTTTGAAGTCCAAACTCAGAAGATTTATTTCAGAGCAGTGAACTTGCAGAGTGAAGGTGAGGGCAGAAATTGGCTCCAGTTGATTTAATTTAAAGTATTACTTCATGATTAATGCAGCTTAATGTTCAAACACTACAGGTATGTTCCAAAGTGATTTTTAACGTTCAGATTGAAAGCAGGCTCTGGATAATGACTATTAAATATATTTGAAATGTCATATCTGTTTTATCCTCTGGTTCTCCTGATATGCTGTTCTGAGTCATAGGGGAATGAGCTGAGTGTATCAGAAGTGACACAGACTCATTTTGTGTATGCAGCTAGTGGGAAAGAAGTTGCACTATAGTCACTTGATGTACCTGAAGAAGATTCATAACATCTTGGAGTTACCATGCCCTGTGATCTGTGAACACCAAATGTTCTACTTGCCAGCTGTATCTAATATTTTAAACTGTATAGAAATGGCCAAAGGTAACTGGGAGTTTAAAGAACCACAATTCAAGTAACCGATGATCTGGAAATGGAACATTTATAAGTGGGGAAAAAAAGAAAGAAAACAAAAAAAAAGACTGCCTGTACAAGGTCACTATAAGCTAATCCTCAAACGACTATTGAGCTGTGTCACAGAAACAATTTCATTTCATGCCTATCATGAATTTGTGTTGCTATCAATTAGGTGAGCGGAGCAATACTTAAAATCTGAAATTGATTTTAACAAAAAGTGACACTTTAGGAAAGAGTTTAGGTTAGGGCACAACCAGAGATAATTTGATTTATTATTCATGCTTTAAAAAACAAATAACTTTCTATGACACTTGTTTAAGTAATGTCAACTTTTTTTTACTGTAAAATGGAGTTGTCAGAAAGCTAAAAAAAAAAACACTCCACATTTTTTCCTACTGACAAGTGTAATAGTTACTAAAAGACAGAAAATTATACTTTCTTACAACCATGTAATGTCTATATAAAGCAATTAATTAATGTATTGATGCTACTGAATAGTAAAGTTTCAATTGTAGTGTAAAATCCCTATGGAAAATATGATTCCTTCTTTTTTACAGTGTTCACTGTATAAGATCAATCATGATTATTTTTTTTTCCTGAAATCTCTATAAAGCTAAAAGAGGAATTTCCTCCCTTAAAAAGTGTGTTGTGGTTTCTATAAAAGTTTTCATTACGACAACTATGGAAAATGTTAACTGAAAATCCTCATAATATATACTGATATATCTAATGCTGGTCTCGTTTTCCCTCATTACCTACACAGAGTGGTTTGGAGGTTTGCATGGCCCAGTCAGTAGATTAGAAAACATTCTGTTTTACAGTGCAACCTGTTCAAACATACTTATTGATACTATATTTTGTAGCTGTATTGTCAAAACAGACACAGTAAGAAACAGTGTAGTTGGTTTCTATTTAGAAAGGGCTCAGATTTAAAGTAGCTAGAGAGGAAAATTGATCCTCTTCACTGTACTTTTGCATTAGTAAAATACATTTTGTATTCTCCATCTCCACATCCCTGGAGTAAATTTTATATAAAATTTGCATTTAGAATGTATGCACTACTTTATGTCTGGTCCTGTGCTTCTGCCTCATGTAAAATTTAAACAGCAGACATAAGGAGAAATAGTAAAGGATCAGCCCTCTCTCTGGATCTGCTATATCTTTAATCACTCCAAGAAACCTGTGTCTGCATATGTGAATTACCCAGTTAAGAGTGGGGAAAAAAAAAAAAAAGAAAAAGCAGCAAAATCCAGCTGCTTTGTCATCTCTTTTAGTTAATCAATCCAGTTAAGCAATTTTCTTCAGTACCTCAGTAAGGGGAAGGTAAACAATTGTGTAAGGGTTTTCTAACAAATGCTTCCATTAATTTTTACAGATATATTTTTGAAACCTGATAATCCCACACTATGTAGTTCATACAATGGAACTGCATTTCTTCATTCTCATTTTCTCGACAACTGTTTAATGGCACAATTTTCTTTAAAACTTTATATATCTATATCTATATCTATATCTATATCTACATACTATATATGTATGGAAATGTATATACATGCTAAATATTATATTATTACTTAGTACATCCAATTGATTCTATAAATATTTAATAGCAAATAAATAATTTCTTTCTCAATGAGATCCAAATTTTCTCACTCTTAGTAGGACTGCATAATAATATTTTTTTCCTTTTGCTTACTAGTAAGACCTAGTGAAGCCAATGGGCCTTATCGTTCCCTTATTTCTCATGAACAGTATTTTACTCTACAGATAGCCCAATTTACATCAACAAATACCTATGGAGTAAAGTGTTACTTAGTGACTAGGGGTTTCAGATTGGCCCAAAAGCACCAGCAGTTGAATTAATTATTTCCTGATATGGGTAAGAGTGGTATAATCTTGCCTCTCTTTAAGTGACTTCTGTTACACACTAATCACACAATTTGACAGCTGGTGTGTTTGCTCACTACTTTGCGGCATCCACCTATGTACCACAGTTGCACGTGTTACTTATGTATGAATCAATGAACTTCTTCAGTACCATAAAAATTAAATAATTTAAACATGCTTACATACATATATGTATGAAATGCTGGATGGGCAGACAAGGATGCTATACATATTCAGCTTTTGTTGGTGCAAGAGACTTGCAAGTTCTTAGGCCCTCTGAAAGTTGACCATTTGTGATTTGATGTGCACCTGAGATTGAAGTGTATTAAGAACAGTGTTTAGTAACATACTGGGAAGTTACACATCTACACTTTAGCATGTTTCATTGTTCTTAACTTCAGCATTTTCCAAAGATACTTTAGAAACAGTGCTTTCAAACAAAAGTCTGTTAAAATATTTAAATATCGGGCAGTGCTGTACAACTGTCATTGCCAGAGTCAAAATTTCATGTGACCTTTGAATCACTAAAGATCCAAACTATTAATTTTTATTGGAGAGAAGGAAAGCAGGAGACAATGGAAACTTTATATGGCTGAAAGAAAATTTCTGTTTTCTCTAGCCCTTAAAGGCCACTGAGAAAATTTGGTTCATCTCATTCTGGTGACCTACTCACCTGACTAAACGAAACAGAGTTTTGTTTTATTTTGAAGTGCGGACATCAGGAAAAAAAGAAAGTACAAACATACACATATGTGTATCTTTCCTACGAAAATTCTGAGTTAGTCAGTTTGCTTTTCCATGTGTGAACAAGTCACTTCTTCTTTCAGATTTCCAATAGGTAAGAGTGGATGGATAAAGGAAAACAGTTTCTTTACACAAGTAGGTTCCAGAAATAGGTTCCTCAAAGTGACATATCAGTAGTGTAGAAAACTGTCTGCAATAGGCAAGTAGTGTTAATCATCCTAGAGATTATTTATTGCTATATTTGTGGTGCAGTAATTATAATTGGAGAGTTTTGTAAATGTATCAGGAGTAAGGTGGGTGTGAATAAAAAAAGAGGTGGCCACAAATTTTTGTTAAACAACAGCTAAAAATGAATGACTGTGCTGAAAGAAGCTCTCAAGCTGGGAATCGCTGTATCTGCTGTACCAGGCACTCCTACAGCATTTCAAGATAAAGTACAGATCGTTCTTAATACTTCAGGCACCTGATGTTTATGATGTGTTGATAGATTAATGTCAAGTCCCAGTGCAGTTTCATCGCCAGGTGTCTAGTAGTACCTAAGAAGATAGAGTCTTCAAGGGAATTAAAAAAACCATTAACCATATTAGTGCTCCTGCTCTTTCAATATGCTATTTCATACTTTGAGAAACTTCTGCTCAGAAATTCAAGATTACAAAAAGAAATCTGCAGTTGCTGTATATAAGGAGAAGCAGCTTTCGTCACAGAAGTTGCACTCATCCTCAGTGATTTAAATTTCTATTTGGAAACAAAGATACATTTTTTAAAATTATTTTTTATATTTTCTACCTCAACTGAGGAGTATTATTCTCTGTTCTCACTAGAACTAGTACAAGGTAACATTTTGCATCAAGAGGATACCAGAGGAGTTCTAAACATTTACAAGTTTGCAGGTTTGTACTCTATATGTTCCAAAGATTGACAGCTGCATATTCTAGGGCTGTTATCTAAAGACACTAAGTTGTGAGATGCAACTCTTAAACTACCCGCCTAGGTATCATTATTGTAGCTTTAACAGTGTTTTAAAAGACTAGATGTCTTGCACAATAACTCCTCTGAATGCTTGCATTGTGTAAATGCACTCTGGAGTTTTGTGTACAGTCTGGTTTCACGTTATAGTGTTCTGCAGATGTAGTTTCATTCACTGGATGAAGTCCATCCTAGAGCTGACTATGCAAGAATTTCAGGACAAAACCTTTCCTATGCTTCTATGAAGCTTTATGGTTTTTGGTTTTTGTTTTTTTTGTTTTTTGTTTTTTTTTTGTCCAGATGCACTGCATAGTATAGTGACACAAAACATACATTTTAGGACAAAATCTGGGAACACACCACTCTGCAGTGCACTGGCTGCTGAGATAGACAGAGGAAGCAGAATTGAACTTGTTTTTTATGTTGCATCTGTTCTGGTCTTGATCTTGAGTTTCCTGCTGGTGATATTTATAGCATCATTATTTTAAAAGGATCATTCTTGATATACATGTCCATTTGAAATCTAAAGAACTTTCCAAGATGAAGAGCTGTAATAAAGAACAATTTAAAAAAATAGAGAAAAAACAATTTAAGAGTCTAAAGTGGAATATATATATTATGAAAAAGAAAAGACTTTCCAAAACACAAATTCATGTTAACAAAAAATTAATATTAATAATATCTCTGTGGACCTTGCTGTTTTATAAAAGATGTGAAACTAGTTATACAAGGTTGGCTGTCACAGCTCTCAAAAGTTCTTAAATTTGTCTGAGCTTGCTACATCTTTGTGTTCACTGTAACTCCCTAAATTTAGGTGGAAAGATACCTGCTAATTTGTGATTACCAGAGCAATTTCAATGACGGATCAATCCTTTGAAGAGTTATCTTTAACAACATATTTTCTCACATTTCTACTACCCTTCCCCATGTTAATGAAAAGGTCTGTTCTCCCTCATAATTCATTCAATAGCATAATTTTGAATTCATAAATGATTTTAGTGGTTCAAGAGTGAATTGTGACTAAGACCTCTATGGAATTCAGCTAAGAATGATTGGGCCCTTCATTTTGAGGTTTGAGGTATTTGTGATTTCTTTTTTTTTTAAAATTACAGCATCTTTACAAACAATTCAGGAAAACGGAATTTAGATGTCTTTGTAACTATGGTGTGAATTGTAACACAGAATCATAAAATGGTTTAGGTTGGACAATACTTTTAGGATGACCAATTCCAATGGTCAATTCATTCATGTGTATAGAATTTTTTTGTCTTTTTTCCCCAGCATTTTTTTTTCTTTCTCTTCACTACCTTCCTCCCCAGGAAGCATTAACATGCCAGTTAATATTTACATATATGTTTCTAAATATCATGCCTATTTTTTCTTTCTTTTGTTGTTTCTAGAAAAGTTAAAAATGGCAAGTTAAATTAGCTTTAGGTTTTGCCATGAAAGGCACTTATTCTATATACAAAAAGCAGATGTATGTGGGTTATTTTTTTGGATTTAGCTTTTTTTCTTTTTCCTGAAGAAAACATATATGTTGTATGGAAGAATTCTTCAGATACTTCTTCAAGCCTGGGGAGTACCTGCATGTATAAAGAAAAGACATTTTGACGCTAGTATTAATATTTTCCTATAGCTAAAAAAATTCAGTGATGAGAACTTAAACAAGGATTTGTTGACCACAGCAGAAACACAGCTCTGTTTTTATCTGTAAAATATAGAAGCAATCCTCTGATGCCAAAAGGTCAGTGTAGANCAATACTTTTAGGATGACCAATTCCAATGGTCAATTCATTCATGTGTATAGAATTTTTTTGTCTTTTTTCCCCAGCATTTTTTTT
>VWYP01020871.1:63540-98756 GCA_013400435.1 Pycnonotus jocosus
TTTTTTTTAATATGTATTTCAGTAGCTCCACGTTCAAGGATCCAGAAAGAGCCAGCTTGAGGGACAGCGGGCATGGGGACAGTGATCAGGCTGACAGTGACCAAGACACTAACAAAGGCTCCTGCTGTGACATGTCTGTTAGGGAGGCACTCAAGATGAAAACTACTTCAACTAAAAGCCAGCCACTTGAACAAGGTGAGTGAAGCCTACGATGCCTACAAAAGCATAAAGTTTAAAACATCATTATCAACCTATTAGTATTGCAGTTGTGGGTTCTCAGGGAAGGAATAGCCCACTGATAATATTATCAGAGAAAACAGTAAATCTTGTCTGTAGCCCAGAGCAAAGAACACAGTATCTTTCAGAATGAACATGAAATGAAACCACAAGTGTCCAAAGAAGATTAAAAAAAAAAATTAAAGGAAAAAAAAATCATTACTTTTGAAAATTATTAGAATATACTGTATCTCCACTGGCATTGCCTGTGATATGTTATATACAATTCTTCTGTCAAAGTGTGATTTGGAAAGTCAAACTAGACATGACTGCAACAGATAAAAGAACACTAGTCATTTACATTCCTCATGTAGTTTGGAGAAGAGAAAATGAAAATGTTTCACATAAGAGACAAGAGTAAAAATGAAGCAGAAGATGTTTTCATTTCATGGATGCATTTTCCTGTTTTTAATGTTGATTTAACAATTAAGAGGAGTGTGAGAAGTATCAAAAACTAATATAATCTTATTTTCAATGTACTTTCATTCACATCTCGTGCAGGTAGCAAAGATTAATAGTGTCTGTGAAACAGCTAAAATGACTTAGAACAGGACAATGACAATGTTCTCTGCCAACATTCATTCTGATAAACAAGCATATTTATTTCCTCAAACTGCGTCCAATTCATTTTTTTTCCAGATGTGTTTTATCTAATTAGGAGGTCTTTTATTTCAAAAGATACACTTTTTTTTTAGAGAATTATACAGACAAAGCACTCCAGCATTCTCTGCTTTTATGTTTTGATTTTATGCTGTAAACAATAAAGAAGTGCATCACTGAATGATTTTTAAATGTTTTGTATGTTTTCCATTATTTTACTTTGTTGTGGGGAGGTTGTTGCAGTGTTTAAGATAGTTAGGAAATTATTAAATCTGTCAGCTTTAATAAGAAGTTATGTTTCTAATTAAGCAGAAATATATGATAAGCATTTTATTAGTTGTCGATTAATTAGACCTGGGTTTTTCACCTCTTAGCTTAGTCTGATCTGTAGCACAGTCATCAGAAAATACATGTTCAACTTCATATTTCTGATTATGTTGAGATTGCAGTATAATTTTTGCAGTGCAGAATATTTAGAATGCTGCAATATAATTTATTCTATATACATTTGGAGGTTGACCTCATATGTGACCTTATTTTCCAAGTAATAAATGCCAGAAAGATTATTTTTTCCTGACCTTTTGCCACAGCAACTCTCTGCTTATAATTGGACATTGATCTGTATAAAGATGCAGTGCAGGATTTGTTTTTAAGAAGCTATTTGAGTGTGTGTCTTATTCTCTCAGTTTCATGTGATACAAACACAAAAGTTCCGAATTTCCATCTATCCAAGCACAGCCATGAAAGAGCTTTAAGATTTTTAAGGTTTCGCTAGGAAATTATCTAGCACTCAGATTAAAAAGTGTGTTTTCTTAGAAAAGGACTGTATGTCCAGTGTTGATAATACTGCAGTTTGTCCAGCAGCTTCACACCCAATTCTGCACAAAATATATGCAATCTAGTAACCCCCATTAAGCCAACTATTCTCATTGCTTATTTTATTATAATGCAAGAAGTTCTATCCAAGTTTATGTTTGTCATTATACCTAGGTGAGCTGCCCTATTCATCAGGAAAATTTATTCCAATCGCTCAGATGAATTCCTTATGTTCTTATTAAACATATATTGGGTTGTGGACATTAAACATTGTCAACGACTGAACTACAGCAGTAGCTGTTTATGTGAATTTCTTTACCAAGGAAAATAAAATAATGGGGAAAGAGAGACAAAGTATTTTTTTCCTTTTTTTTTTGTTCCCCCCTCCCCCATTTTATTCCTATGATTTTGTTAGTAATGATATAAATTTATTTGCTTGAACGAACTTTTCCATCTCTAGTGTGCTATAACAAAATCATTGTCATAATATGGAAACAGAACCTCCATTGAGCACCTTATGGGATTTCAGGTCATTGTAGTAACAAATTAGGTGCTATGTGGTGTTCCCAGTGAAATCAATGATTACTTGTCATTGAACTTAGTATGATTTGGGTTCTTAGCCCAGTGTAATATTTCTCTTTTGAAACAAGATAAATAAAATTGCTTTCTCTAGTCATAAGCCAAGTTGAAGGATGGTAAGAAATATGATATATGTGATTAGGATAGAAAAAGAATTGAATTTTTCTTTAGAGAAAAAATTGTTCTCTGGGAAAAGGAGATGGAAAGCTTTCTAGAAACAATTGTGTCCAGCAATGACTGAAGCAATATCAGAAGTTGTGGTTCTGTCATCATTCTGGGTTGTATGCAGGGAGGGGAATTCACCATTTTGTAGCCAAGTTCTAGGCTTGATTATTGTTTTTTAAAGGTATTTAAAATACTTTAGCTTCTGCTATTAGAACAACACTAATAATTAAATCTAATGAAATTATTGAATTATTATTATTAATATTATTGATAACTGAAATTATCTGGGATATCTGTGAACTCAAGGTCTTGATGTGAGACTCCTAATTTAAAAATGAGTTAAGTTTAAGTTTGATATATTATTCACATAATTCCAAACACTATTGTCATGCATCCAATTTTGCCCATGGCAGTAATAAGAATTCTAGTAGTACCAGTAATTTGTCTACAGTTTTGATCACATCTAGCCCAGATAGTTGAAAATTAAAAGGCCATAATGAGATAAAAAGTGTTTTGGTAGCACTACAGCAATTGTGCTTCTCTCAGTAACAGAGAAGTAACAAATTTTATGAAAAAAACTTTTGTAGACAAGATGTCTTTTGATTTCAGGATGAAATGGGAAGCAATCAAGCTTACTTTATGGTTTTCATTAAATAAATGAAAACAGTGAATGATAGGGCCTGTCAGTTTACTATTGAAGTATTTGATCTCAAGGAAGATATACCCAGATAGCAAGTTTTGTCCAGTAGTGATTTTAAACATTTTCACAAATAAGAAAGACAATGCAAATTAGATATAATTAATTTCATAATTAATGAAATTATTATGAAATGGCTTTAATGGAAGGAAAGCAGAAAAAAAAAACCCCAAATGTAAAAATTATTATGATAGTAAGACTTGTGTTACAATAAGCACGTCCCACTTTAGCTATGTCAGCCTTATACTCTCTTGCTGTGATATCCAAGCCACTTTCTCCATAAGAATATCTAGCTGTCTCTTAAGCTTACTTATGCTATCTTAATCAGCTGTCTTACTAAACAGCTTGTTCCATATGCCTGCTACTCTTTTAATAGAATGGTTTTGGATAAATTTGTTTTGTTTACCTGTCTTTTTTTTTCCACTTCTGTTGCTGATACTTTAAACCTTATCACCAGTTTGGACAGTTTGAGATCATCCTACTTAGAAGTCTTACAAGAATTAATAGTTTTGAACACATCTGTCAAATTACCTCCTTATTTCACTTGAAGCTTCAGCATGTAACATTCACTTTTTACATTTAAATAACAGAGTAATTGTTTTGTTTGGTATGGTTTAAGAATAACAACAATAATCCCTATTTCTTTAAAAGGTATCTAAAGCTGAAAATTATATGACAACCCATAAAACATAAACAGTAATATCTACAAGGGAGCAGTAAAGCTGCAAGATGTTAATTTTATACTTTTCTTTGTGCATTCTGCATATGCTTACTCTATAATCAGTAAAAAATGTTGTGGACTTTTCTGCAGTTACTCATAAATTATTGTCTTTGCTAGATTTTCCCAGGAATTTTTTAGTTTCTTTTGTTTGTTTGTTTGTTTGTTTCTTTCTGTGTTTTCTTGTTTTAGTGTAAATCTACACTTTCATGTCTTTGTCAAAAAAACTTCAAGGGATTAAATACCTCCAAATTCAGTAGCTTTGTTGAATTTTTGCTTTATCACTCTGCATTGCATCTTTCTTTCAACAGTTTCTTGCCATTCACACCTGCATCCCATAGAAGAGCCATTTATGCATATGCTGTTGCCTCATTAACAATAGTGTGGATCCTGAGAATAAAAAAACAGAGGCAACTGCTTGGAGGAAAGGTAAAATGAAACTCTTCAGTGTAGTTGTCAGAGTCTCCTCTAGGACTAAGACTGCTCATCAGGCTTCTCTGCAAAACAGCACCATTTTAGTCTAGGGTATTGTTACTATTATAAAAGGAATTTAATGTATCTGCATGAAAAATGTGATACTAAGTGTAATTCAAAAATATAATAGCTCTTTCTTCATCACAACAAAAATACATTTGTGTCACAACTGATGCAGTTCTGCATGTAAGTCTTAAGAATAAAAATTATGTCAGTTCTAGAGACTCCCTATGAACACTGTTACCCCTTGTGTTTTCCCACTGAACATGTTCACATAACATGTCTGTAGTAACTTGCTCATTTGTATTCTCCATTTCTAAACAAGACTAATCCTAGAAATCAAGTATCCTGCATTATACATCTGCAGCAGAGCAGAAATTACAAAAAAATTTACCAAGATTTTTCTGGACTATCCATTAATTTTCTTGGCATAAACTTGCTAGAGTCTGTTGGATAATTAAAATCCATTCTATTTAACTGAGTTAGAATCAGTCTAGACTGATAAGTGCAGAAAGTTCATCAAGGACATTTCTGCTGTCTGACATCATCACCAATGCTTTCCATGCCATTGCGGATGATGAGTGATTTTATGAATACACCAGCTTAATGAGAAAGTAGAAAAAGAAGGTTGTGGAGAAATATTTCTTTTCAAAGTTTGCAAAACTGGTGATGGCCTCTTCTGAGAAACTGATGGAGGCTGGGAGTTTCCAGGAGCTGACACAACCTGTGAAATCTTTTGTCCAACAGTGCTTCCTCCCATAGGTATTTTCCCCTGGACAGAACATCACATTCTCTCTTGTGCTCAGAATAGCTGTGAGACTGCCCTTCTTGCTCTGACACCACTTAAGACTCTTTATGTCCAGCACTATCATCCTTTCTAATTTGCTTGCTTCTAACATGGTCAGGTGAGGTGCTAATTTGCTGTTTACTTGCACACAGTATACATTTTTCAATTTCATCTGATGAATTATTTTCCAAGAATGCTATAAGAGCAACTCAGTTGTATTGAGGGTCTCTTTCTTTTTCTTGGTATATCTCAGTAGTAGAATCTGTTTCTAGATCTGTAAATTCTGAAAGTTGTTAGGTAAAGCCGACACAAAATGAGATTTTGAGTCTCAGGTTTTCTGCTTCTNAGGACTACCATAGGTCAAAGAAAAATTATTTATTCCGTAACCGTTTCTGATTTACCAAATTAGTTATCAAAAAGCTGGAGATATTTGATTTTGGCCTTATTCTAATAATAAGACTTTAAGATTAAAAATGTAGGCAGAAGTGCAGAGTTTTATGAAAAATAATACCATTTTTTGATATCTACTCTGGTGTGTATAACAAGTTCAATATGACATTGGAGCCACTGACATTACTTCTTTCCTTTTTTTCTGCTGTGAGTACTTTGTTCAGTGAAACAGTACTTCCAAATGTGTGAGAATTAGCAGCATTATTATTGGTCTCATATTCCTTATAAGTCCTCATGAATGGTGATCTTGAAACTTTGATTGGGATTAAACTTTTAAATTTATATATTTCACTTTTAGTCAGAGGAAACTAATAGAAGTTTCAAACGTTCTAAGTGTCTTGATCTCAAGCATTTAAAGATTATCTAGGTAAGACTTGCAAGATTTTGTTACCTGGGCTGAGCTAGACTGTGTAATTCTTCAATAGTTCCCTGTTTTCGAGAGATCAGAATTATGTCCTGCCTTCTAACTAAAGGTAATGAACTAGAGAGAAAAAATACAGGTCAGTTGCCTTTGCTGTACAGATGATTGTCAGCTTTTCTCATGTTAATACCTAGTAATCTATGATGTATCTTTTGCTGTATAATGTCTACAGCAAATTTTATGATGGATTTAGACAAAATAAAGAAAACTCTCATATCTGCCAACTTTGTTCACTCAGAGTATTATGTTGAATACCCCTCATGGTTTAGGTTCTATTTTCAGACAATCTCCTCATCTACCAATCAATTTAAGTTCATCTTTTAGATTTCAGCTATTTTTGTACCAAGTCCAGATTTGTGATTGAAGCTCTGTGGCTGCTTCAAAGCAGAATCCTGTTTTGTGCTTCCTGGTTAGAGATAGGAAGGCTCTCAGCACAGCTTCACCATAGTGTGCTCTTCTCAGAAGCATGTAAGCAGCTTTAGTTTTCAAGCAGTGCTGTCCAGGTAAGGAAGAAGTTTGAGGAAGCAGATGTTTGTCCTAAAAGAACAAAAAAGTCAGAAAAGGAAGTGAAGTGGCAACCTAACGGAGAAGGGATAGATTCACTAAATGCCTCATGGCTTCTCTGCCTCTGTTGATACAAAAAAGAGAAGTGGTGCAAACATTCTGGCAGCTGAAGTGACAGTGAATACAGTTTGCATCAGATTGCCTTAGCCTGTTATCGGTGCCTGTTATTGCCCATTATCCTGCACTTCAACTGGCGCTGTGTTCCGCCAAACCGGGTTTTTAATCAGGTGCACGTTTCAGCACCTGGCAGATTATTGCCGTCATATAACTGGTAGCTGTGAAATTTTATAAACAGCATGTCCCACAATTAATGTATTTAGCCAAAGATTAGGAGGGCAAATTTCTATAACTTACTTTCAAAACATACAGAAAGCTTTCTCCATCGGTACACACAAACGTATCTCTGTAACACAAAGGGACTGCAGCCATTCAGCACAACTTCATCTATGCAACATTTGGTGTGTCATGCTACATTTTTAGATAATTTTATTTCTCCTCCACATTATTTCTACTTATTTTGTAATTAAAAATTACTTCAGTGGTTGAACATTATACATATTTTTGACCTGTTTTTTTTTTCATTGGACACTTCACTATTGAATCAATTTAGATATGCCCTTACTAACATCTGAAAAGTTCATGACTGCACCAGTAAAAGTATTCATAAATTTCAGAAGAGTTTTCTCTGATGAGCTTATTTGCAAATTAATTCATACCATGCACTTCAAGATCACAAGTCTATTACCATAAGTCTCGTATCTGAGATTCTAATATTTGTGTGCTGTAGCTTTTGGTGCTCATCTCTTTCTGCTTTACTTCAGAGGCAACAAAGCAGAATATCCCTCCCCTGTCACTAGTAGAAATCTCATTACATCCTTTCTGTACTTTCTGTTTTGACACTGCCTTTCCTGGAGCTGAGCACATTTATTGTACTGCAGTTTGTTCTTGGAAGGCTTAGAATCCATAAGTTATCTTTTCACTTTATTCCCACCAGAAGAGCAAGAGAAGGATTTGTAGCTCTCAGTAAGATGAGGTCCTTCTATGTCAAAATCATTATCTTCAGCTAACATTTCTTCTTTTCAGATTCTTTTTATAAATTGAAAGAAAAGTGGGGGCATAGAAAGATCAACAACTTTTGAAACAAGGAAATCAGAAAATAGAGAGTTTTCATAGTATCAGGCTTTATGCATTTCTCTGGGTGATAAATGGATGTTCTCTACTTGTGCTTACTTTAGTTAATGAATATTTTAGGGCATATATTCATATATTGGATGAATACTTAATATCAAGGAAACTATTGTAACAGGACTAGAAAGTCTATTCCTTACTCTTGTTCTGTGTCTGAAAACATCCTTGAATGTTGTACTTACAGGTTTCTTTTAATTAAGCTTACACAGAATTAGAGTTTAAAAAAACCAACATATATATGAGGGTATCTGTGTTTATTCAGTTATATAGAGAAGAAAATTAAAATAAATACATCTTCTCTCTTCCTCATTTTAAATTGTCATTTCATGATTCGTGTATCTCTTCATTATTGTATCTCCTCTTATTATGTATCTTTCAGCAGAAAATACTGATATGATAAACAGAAATAGTCGACAAGATTTTAAAAAAATCCCATTGCATATTACAGCCACATTCTTTTTTACCAAAAAGAAACAATGTTCTGCAGATGGAGTTACCATAGAGCTGATACATATTAGTTGAAATCTGAATGATTGTATTTATCAATAGTTCTATGTCCAGTGGGGGAAGACAAAAGAGAATTGTCTTAAATAAGAGACAGGAGTTAATTATTCCATTCAGAAATGCTTCAGCTGGAATACTATTAATTGCATTTTGTTCTTCTGGAAAAAAAAAAATCTCCTAAAATCTGTGCACACTAGTAGAGACTATCCTTTTCACGGCCCTTTTTCTGTCTACATACTGCTTTTCTCCTATGCCGTGGTTTCCAGAGGGAGAAACGTGGTTTAATTTAATTTGGGCTGGAGTTGCAGCATGCTCTAATTAGTGATACATCCACAGTATACAGTTTGTGGGCATGTTTTAGAGATTTAAAATCAAAAAAGAGGTATAATAACAGCAGAAAATAGAGGTTTGTGAAACATTGCCTGTAGGTGAAGTTTGAAAAAAATGTTTGTTTAGAATCTGTGTGTGTTTAAATGAGCAAGGACCAGAGTGAAGCATAATAAAAGTCTTTGTGTATATAAAGTTGTTATAAATAGGATGGTGCTTGCTTTTCTTTTCTTTTTTGTTTAATTTTCTAGGAGAAGTTTTAAAATTATATTTGGGAGAGAACTTTACTTATAAAGATCTGTAGGCACTGAAGCAGGCTACCCCTGTAAGTTAAAGAATACCCTTTCTTGGAGATTTTTAAAACAGATTGTATGCACATTTGTCAGAGATAATCTAGATTTATTTTAAACTATCCAGGGCCAGAGGATCCACTCTAGTCCTGCTTTTTATGTGCCAAATTTAAATACGGGTATGTATTGCACTGTCTAATCCTGAGTAAAACATATTGAAAGAGAATACTAGCTCTGATCTGTTACTTAACCTCTTTTGTGTGAACATCTTCTTCATCTTGAAGAGCTCATCATGGTAGAAAATTGCAGGGAATGTGGATTACATAGTGCCTCCCAACAATAATATGCAAAATTTAACGTGTCCCTGGCTCAGAAACAGAGCTGCAGAATGATCAACTAACAGAACTTAGTGAAACTTTGTCCAGCCTCTGTACTTCAGTGATACACAAGGCCATGTATCAGCCTCTGTGCACCTACTGCCCAGCCTGATCTCCAGAATGGCAGAACAGCTGGTTTCTATTCCCTGCTGCTGCTTTCTCCTATTCCAGCTGCTACACTCAAATAACCTCCCTTCCCCAAGTGGGCTTCATATGGTTTGAAAGGGACTTAATGTACCTCAGTGCATAGGGAACTTTTGATGCATATTTCATCATGTTTCAGTTCTTTCTACAGGGAACACTGCATGTATAACAGATGTTCCCTGACTACTACCCTTTCCTGAAGGTGACATGCCCTTTTTTGTGTTTCATCTCTAATGTATATAGAGCTGGTAATGCCTGAGTGGTACTAAAAAACAGTGCTCCATGGCTGCCCCTGCACTGCATGCCAAGCTATATTTAATTCCATCTGCTTCCCTCTGCAGCATGAAATGGAGAAGAGCATATGCCCAGTATAACCAAATCACATCGTGGTACTCATAATACCCCCTTTTATTTAAGACAAATATAGGTATTTTTTAAATTTAGGACCCTATTCTTCAAGTTTTTTAATATGTAAGTTGTTTAGTATAAATTAGAGGGGATGTTCATTTAATTATATATCGAAATTCATGTTCTTTTATTAGACATTGTTTTTATTGTTATTAATAATGTAATATTATTAATATTGTATATATGTAGTGTGTGTGTGTCTATATATGACCACATACAGACTCACAAATACAAAAAAAAAAGACATCATTAATTGATATCCCTGAAAACTTAATTTTGTAATCTTTATAAATCTATACTTTAACATTATGGAAAATTAAATGCTTTGCAACATTTTATGCTTGCTTGTTTTTAAAACTGCAACTATGGGAACAATTCACAAATCTGTTTACACAAAACACTCAATTTTCACCATAAAAGTGGTTTTGGAAAGAATAATAATTCTGAGGCAAAAGCTGTCAGATTAAAATGAAGTATATAATTGAAAAGCAGTACTTTACAAAATAACTTTTAAAATATCTATTTAATAATGTATTGCACTATCTGACCCAATTTTTCTTTGAACAAATGAATACAGTTCTTATATAAAAAGTGCAGTTTAGGTTGTGCATTGACAAGATCTCTAGGCAACTACAGAGCCCAAGCAACCTTTCAAGGTCCAAATCAAATATAAATAAAAAAAAGAAAAACAGAAACACAACTGTGCCTGTTCTGACCCTGTGGAGAGACTTTTGCAGCACATCTGTAATCTTCATGGCCCTGGAAAGTGTATATGGGATCTGTGTGTGCTGATGAATATGAATATTCCTACACTCTGTGGAGTATTCCTATACTTTATGGAATATTCCTGCATTTCATGTCTCTGATTAGTTTTAACAAGTCATATTTCTTTTCAACACTGCTATTTGACTTGAAGCAAGGATTCTGTCCCTTATCTTTATGGTGTTTTGTTGTTGTAGAAAAAGTTCACATAAATTACTTCTTTTTTAGAGGAAGTATCTGGAGTAGAGCAGGATGGAGAAAAAAGGCTACACTGAATACTGAAGCTACTGCTGTGAGGAAAGCTTTAAACGCAGCTTAATCTGCCAGTGTTCTGTGGCTGCTTTTTTGCAGAGCACATAAATAANATGTTTAAGCCTATGACTTACAATATAGTGAATTTTTCCTTTTCATACCTTTTGCTTATACAAAAAACATCAAGAAAATCTATATTTTTGTTACATTTAGAGTCTGTTTATTCATTCTTTATTATTAATGGATATTTTCATTCCTTTATTTTTAATTTTATATGTTTTATTTTCTGTGCATTCACTTTTTTTTTTCTTATTATATAGGGAATAGCACAAATACATTTCTAAAATTTTGGCACAATAAAAAAGCCTACCAAACACTGGCTAGACAGTTACTGATTAGCGTGAACTCACCTACCTTTTGTTATTGAGAAATCTTATCCTAATCACTAATTCACCATTATTTTACAGTGATTTCAGGAGAGGTGTAACCTTCACAAGTATGGAAAAATAAGTCAGTATTTAAAGCCTCAAAATAAGCCAGTATTTAAAGCCTGAGAACTTCATTGCTACTTAGAACCTAAAGATTACTTTAAATTCTTTAAAGACATAGATTCAGATGTCAGTAGAAGCTCAGATTTATTGTAAACTTATTAAACATATTTTTCTGATATGCAGAAGTCTGGAAAGACAGGATGAGAGTTAGAGGAAGAAAAAGAAAAAAACTATTAACTTAGAAGTTAAGGGTGAGGGAACATAACCTATAACACAGAGGAGAAAAGAAAACAAAACAAGCAATCAAAACACATTCAGATTATCCTGGGAAGTAAGAAACTGTTAGAGGTGGTGTTCTTTTGTTAAATTTAATTCTCTGCCAAAAGTGATAAAAAATTTGTAATTTTCCTAGAGACAAGATACATTTAAATATTTCTAAACTAGAAATATTTCATATCAGACAGGCGCTTGCTTTTTTTGCAATAGTTCGTCAAGGTCAGCAGACCTGTACCACCTTGCCCATATTAAATCAACACAGTATTGTCTTGTTTTCTTTTGTTATAAATCTACATATTATAAATTAGTATTTTTAATCCAATGTCAGGTAATATGATTATTTTGCACAATCCTTTGTATTAAAAAAAAGATTTCAAAAAACTTAGATGATATTTTTCCTATAGATGTGTGAACATAATACTCTGGAAAGTAGAAAAAAAAAAGGAAAATGATAAGTTTAAGACAGCTAAAAGTACTTTTCAAAATCTTAATGAAATCCAGAGTATTCTAGTTAGTGGCATCTTCATTTAGACTGAATTTTACATTTCCAAAATAGATTTGAAACTAAGACATGGGATTTCTTCTAGATATTTAGTCCTTTATAAATACAACAAGCTGGAAAGATCTGAAGGTTTTGTTAGGTTTTTGGTTTTTTTGTTTGTGGTTTTATTTTGTTTTGTTTTGTTTTTGTTTGTTGTTTTTATTTAAAGAAAAGAAAAGAAGGCTTTCTTCTCCTCTACAGTTTCAACCCTGCTGAAGGAAAGTACATCCACATGTTCTCAGGAACCTTGTCCCTATCATTTCACTTACTATCTCACCTACAGCTGAGCTAGTTGCCCTAATACTTTATAGTTAATTAGTTAATTAGGACTCCCTAGAATTACTGAGGAGAGTGAGGTACTTCTAGAGTATGATTCTTTTGATCGATTTAAGATGAATCACATCCTCTTTACAGTCACTAAAAGATGACTAACTGATATAAATAACTGCATATATTTAAACCTATGAAAGAAAAAAATCTGCTCAGGTTTTGAGGGAATCAGCTTTTTGCAAGCTATTGTTTGTTACCAATTTTGGGCTTCTGTGCTTCTTATTTGCATCATAGGTATTAATTGTTCCAACCCAAATTTATTCTGGAGACATCATCATGAATTTATTTAGAAAATCTTTCCCATTTCATCAGTCATGCTGTAGAGGTGCTGAATCTCTCTTCCATGGCAGAAATTTGATTTCTGTTTGCATGGCTATTGTTTCCTCTTCCACATATTTGCAGATGGGAACTGCTTTTTCCCTTACAAAACTGGGCGACTGTGTAACGTGTATTATTTTTTATACTTTGCTTAAATATTTATCTACTTGGCTTTTGGTTTGGATTCCTATGGCCAAATTGATAGTGCCAGAAGCAATGGAGTATAGTGTGTTGAAGATTTAAAATTAGAATCTGAGATCAACCGTTTAAAAAGCCTTGTGTGCTGAAATAATGTACTGAAATGACTCACAAGAAAAGAAAGACATGGCCTTGGATTATATGGACTTCTTAAAATCAAAATAAATTAACCTATTTATCTGGCTGCTGGAGCTATTTTAATTTAAGTTAATTAACTATCAAGGGATGAATAAATATATTAATTTAAGGATTAATCTCTGTGTAAAATATCTGTACCTTACATAATGTTAATCTTCAGTAAATTTTTATCATTTGGTGAATGGAAGTAATTCATGAACTTGTTAAGCCTAGCTCCTTATAACATCTAAGACAGTACTTGTATGTTCATTAAATAGCAGTGGAATAGCTGTTAATCCCCAGCAAATACATTTAAGAATCAACTGGCATTTCATAAACATACAGTAGCAATCCTATTAAATCTAAGTAAATATTTGTTTAAGGTGCTTCAAGTCTATCCCATTTTATTGCACCCACTGTAGGGTGTGCCACTGTGATGGCAAGGTGAGATTTATCTGCATGGGAGCACCTGCCACTCTCCTCTCAACTCCATCACCAGAGCCAGCTGCTGGAGGTGTTGCACATGCTGGCACAAAGAGGTCTCCTTCTAACCTTTCTGCACTGTGTCTCTGAAAGAGAGAAACTAAACTAAACATATATTCATATAACTTACGTGAATGTCAGAGTTTTCTGCCAAATAGCTGTGAGAAGTTGGGTGTCATATTTTTTCACACTTCTAGATGACATATCTTTGCCAGCAATGCTTCACAATACAGATCTGGTCTCACAAGTTGCTATTCAGCATCAGTGTCATTGACAGAGAACATAGTCTGCTTTCTTGCAAGGCTCACACAAAGACTCAGCTGCATTTCTGGCAAATTGATCACTGTTGTCAGGAATATGTTACACACCTTCTCATGTGCAGATCAACCCTAATAACAACTCTTTAACTCTGTAAGTGCTTCTCAGAACTATCTCAGAAAGTAAATCTTCTATATTGTACATCGCTCAAATATTGTCTCCTGCTTTTGTGTTTGCTCTTTCAGCTTTGTTAGCATAAAAACGAGTAGCAGAATAACCATTCTATGTGGATTATCATTCTCTCTCTCTCTCAAGGTAGTCCTTTTACATTGGGAAATCTGAGTACTTTCTTCTGGTGGTTAAGTTTGCTATATTTTTACCCACATCAAAATCGTTTGGATGGTTTCTTCAATATTTAACTACTTTTACAAAAGATGAGAAAATAAAGAAGCAGATTATAAAACAAATCCTCCCTCTCCATTTTAAGCTAAAAAAATAGTGATTTCCTGTGAAAATATTAATTATACCATTTTAAATTACTACAGATTGTTATTTCAGAAATTATAGGAAATGTAATTTAGATTAAGAGCCCATATAATAATTTATGCTTTGCTATTTACAGCTAAATTTGTAGTTCACAAAATATTCTAAGTTTATTTATTTTGCAGAACAGGAAAACAAAAGTGTTTATTACTGAAAATAGTGTAAAAATTTCTTCAATTTATATTCTTACACAGCTTTTAATATCTCTGTACCTTGCCTTGTATCAAGAGAGCTAATATGGGCCAATTTAACCCCTTAATATTCTTTCTGATTTGGGCTTTAGATCCCTCAGCTTTTCGAAAGTTAACTAAGTTTTTTTATTTACTACCATCAGAAAATTTCGCTCTGAAAAAGGTAAGAATTCAATATTATGATTATTCTAATCCTGGAAAAAAATAGAAGCGATTTTGAAAAGGTAGGACTTTGGACTTAAAGCAGTAACTTAGTAATAATATTGGACATATAAAAAAAATTGAAGTGGTAGGTAAATTTTCTATTGGACGTATAAAATTTTTAAAAGTATTCTTCTTGTGACTTCTCGTAATTCAGGTCTCATTTTTCTTTTTCTGTCTCACCATTCCTGTGTAGATTGTAAAATGTAGCTTTTCTGGAGCAGTCATGCTGGTAGCTACATATACATTTGATTTTATGAAACTAAATTCTTAATAAGGAATTCTTTTAATTTTTTGATACAGATAATTTAATATCTTTTATTAAACTGAGCTAAGCTAGTACTTAAAAATAGCTCTCTGACATTCAGAATAATGGATATGAAAGCAAGAGTAATAAAAATTGCTGGGAAGGTGCAGTGCAAGCACTGATTCAGCAACTACCACACTGATTTAAACATTTTCTTTGGTACATAAGATATTAATCTGTAGGGGTTTAAAAGCATATGAGAACAACCCTGTCCAGAAAGGGTTGAGAGTGGAAGTTGCACATGGAGTAACAGACTCTGACTCACTGTGCAGTCTAGGGCAACTGTACTGTATGTGTGCCCTTCATTTGCAGCAGCTGAAGGTAATTCAATCACCCCCCCAAATGCCACATCTGAGTCACCTTGTGGAATTTCCTTTTACTCCAGCATTTGCACAAAGACTTCAGGACAATTACAGCAATTCTGCAATTAAGGGTCTAAAGAAAAGAATGCAAGAAAATAAAAAAAGACATTTTTTGTCAAACCTGCCAGGGTTTTTGTTCTGTGATGGTGTGTAACAGTGTTATGGACCCTTAGTTTGTCCTGCAGAACAATCTCTACAACTTTGGTGTGTGTACAAACACACTGCTTTTGATTGAAACCTGCCACCTGATAATTTCACTGGCAGTGCCTAGTTCTTGCTTTAGGAGAAAGAGTAAATAATTGTTTTGTATTAGTCTTCTCAGTGACAATCACGATTCAAAAATCTTTTCATATTTTCCCTTTGTTGTGTCTTCTTCAAGCTGAAAAATCTTAGTCTATTTAATCTCTTCTCTTATGAAAGCCTTTTCATAACTTTGATCATCTTTGCTGCTCTTTTTTGTCTTTTCAGTTCTATTATATTCTTTTGAACATGGCATGAGCAGATCTGAATACAGAAGTCTAGACACAGCAGCTATAGATTAAAAGAGTAATGTTTTGTGGTTTAATCTCTATTCTTTTCCAAAATACCTTCTTATTCTAACTGCTGTCTTGATGAATTATGAGCTGACATCTTTATTTAACTGCCCAGACTAATACAGAGATCAGTTTTAGAGTCCTTTGATTGTATATTGAGAATTATTACTCTTTTCCATCGTGTATATTACCTGCATTTGTTGATGCTGAATCTCATGTGCCATTTTACTGTAGTCATTCAATTGCATGACATCTATCTGCAGCTCTTCACAGTCTCAGATTTTACTACTCACTTTTGTTTGGTACCAAAGCTAATTTAAGTGATAGTGTTACAATTTTCCCATCTCATATTTGCATTCCATATGGTCTGCTGATTTGTTAGTAGTCATTTTACCCTATTAATCTCTTCATTCCAGGCAGTTTTAATGACTCATTTCTGTCCCCAAAAATATCTGCATTGTAGGAATCACCCTGGGTTCCATCTTTTCAAAACTTTACATATATATATATATTTAGGAATGAGTACTTGTGACCTTATCTTCTTTCAGCACTCTGTATATGTGGTTAGCTTCACTAATCCTCTGGCAGACTTTCATTTTTTCTGATTTTTTTGATAAAAATTCTCATTAATTTCTGTGTCATGAACAAATAATCTTCAAAACCTTTCTCATACTTCCCTACAATATTGTAACATTTTATGTGTTGGACTTCATGCTTTTTCCTCATCCTAACTTGCTTACAATTTTCACATTTTTTTAAAAGTATCTTTTTACTCTTAATGGCCTTCTTTAGTCTGCTGTTTCACCAAGCTGGCTATTTTTTTTTTTGTCCTTTAAAAACGTTTTTGATAAGTGGTGTACAGTTTCTCTGAACTCCTAATATAGTATCTTTAGGCGGTCTGTCATGCTATCTGTAAGGATTTAGTCTTTTAGCTGTCCTCTTCAATTTCCTTTCAAAAAGCTTTGTTGTGTTCAGGTAGTTCCCTTTTTTTTTTTCCCTAGTTAAATGATATTGTAGCCTTTTTTTTTTTTTTTCCTTTTTCTCTTTTTTGTAGACATTACATTTGAGACCTTAGTGGCAGCATTACAGTGTAATTTATAGTTACTTTTTCCACCTGACCTGTTGAATGCTAAAAAATAAATCCAGTAAGCACTGTTTATCCTCTCCTGATCTTTTTGACTAGTTGTTTTAAGTGCAATGTACTTCATCTTTCTTATATAATTTGTATCTTCTAATTATAATTATGCTGTGTTACACTGGCTATTTTCTTTCTGTTACCTTTGTGAGGTATCTTTGACATTGCATTCCTCTCTTAGAACCCGTTGCTGGAGTTCTTATCTTTTAAACTTCAAAAAATGCGTAGAATCAAGTAAATACTTGATTTTGGTCTGGCTACTGATTTTTATGTGCCCTGTTCAATCAGAATTTTATTTACACAAGTTCTTCTTTGCTATTCCCTCTCTGAATACCATCAACTTTTAACTCTACTCTATTTTTTTTCCTTTTTTACTTTACAGTTTGTGACTTCACTCTAGTTGACAAGTTATCTGAGATTACATGCTTTTCTATACCTGTCACTTGTCTCCAATCTAAAAAACATTATCATAGACAATTCAAATGTCATCAGCCTTTTTCTTTTGCTGGTTTGCATAATACCTAGTCTACTTGAATATGTTCCATTCATTGCAAACATTTCCTTGGTTGCTATTTAAAATATACCCTTCTCTTATCAATTTTCAACCCAAAAGAATATATGAGCTTTAGCATCTAAAATTCAGAAAGTAGAAATAGCATCCTACTGAAATGTGGAAACGGTGCAGAAATGTGATGTCATTTTCAGTTCTTTCTTAGGCCATTACAGTAAGACAGAAATTAAAAAATAAGAAGACACATGTATTCCAAATCAATCAAAGAGAGATCCTTATCTGTCTCTTTTTCATCTTAAATTTTATTTTTTGCTTGTGATTCAATTGACTCAAGGCTGCCTCTTCATAATGAATTTTTATGAGAGAGATTTGATAGTTATACCTGTAACTAATGTTCAAGTAAAATTCAATGTTGTGCTTCCTTTTTACTGGAAAAAACACCCACACCTTATATTGGTTGTCTCTGATGACTGTCACCAATTTTCTATTTTCATCTCCTTCTGGTTTTTATTCTCACTCTTCCTAGGAGCTTTGGAAACTAAGAATAACCTTTTTAAGTACATGTACAGACAATGTCCATTCCTCCTTGGTATACTAGTAATATCACATATCAAAGGCAACAATGATATTTTTATTGTTCCCTTGTTACACAATTTTCCAAATGCCTATTTTAGGTTTGTACCTTACTCTTTTATTTTGACTTTTCTCACCCTTGGAATAATACTTTTAGAGATCTTTCACACCCTATTGTTGCAGAATTCCACATAGGAATGCAAACATCCATTATTGTTACCATTTTCTCTCAAACTAGCACAATTCTTAATGTTTTTATATTTTTCTACAGTGAGGCAGCTGTGAAAACTTGTCCAAATTAACATTACAGGTGGATTAGTCAAATCATTTTAGAGCTATTTATTTTTATCTTTATTAAGGCTTAAAGTACAGTCAGTCACTTTGCTTGAACTTAAATCCAAAGTGAATCCAAAGTGCCAAAGTGAATAAGAGTAGAGAGAATTAGGGCATTTTAGATCTGAATAAGAATTAGAAAAAAAAAAGTAATGAAAAAAGAGTATAACAAGAAGAGTACAAGAATATAGACTTAGTGGTTTGATGCAATTGTGCAAATCTTCTTTCTCTGTTTAACTGATAAGGATTATTTTTTCAGAGAGTTTCAGTGTAACCTCAGACAGAAGTAGGTGTGCTTTTACATGCTCTGGTGTTCACTAAGGAGGTCTTTCATCAGAACAATGCCTTAAGATTCTCTTCCACCTAATGTCCAAACCTTTTTTATGGACTGCAGTGGGGGGATCTGTTTGGGTTGCTGTAGCTCCTGACTAGGCTGCCAGAGCTTTGTGGAGATTGCTGCATCTTCTTAGTGGAGTCTGGTAAACACAAGGTTATTACATGTGAAAGAAGGATGCTGGCAATATATCCTCATTCACCCATTGCTCAGATCCTATCAGGTAACACCCTCATACTCTTCCTTGGTGCAAATAAACCATGGTACTCCAACGTCAGGGCTTCTCTGACCCTGAAACTGAGCTCAATAACCTGGCCACAGGCACAACTTGTAGTCTTTTTGACCCTGCTGTACAGAAAAGTCACCTTCATGTGTAATCACCAATGATCCATTTCACACAATTTCTGTTAAGATTCAAGGTAAAATCCAAGAAAAGCATTATGTTAAGAAGGATCACACAGCCGTGAATCCTGGCTGATTTTCGAATCATGTCTGCAACATGAGAGCTGGATCAGGCCAAAGGTGTGCTCAGCACGGCTCCAGCTGCATGGAAGTTATAGGTAGGGCTGTTACACTAAATAGACAGTTTTCTGCTGTGCAGATTTACACTTATTAAGCCACATGCAGCCAAAGGATCCATAGAAAAGGAATCAACATTTTGAGCTCCACAGAGTGTCACTCATATTCTCAGACAAGAATAGGAGTCTCACAGTTTATCTAAAGGGCTTAACATTCTTTTCTCCATTTCTCATTCAATTACAATATATATTTATCTAAAATTCCTTCATCTGGAACCTTAGGAAAAGATAATTTCTTTCCATTTCAGTTTTACAAAGAGGTTACAGTAACAGCTGAAACTTGTGGAATATTTGACCCAGACGTGTCCTGTTAATAGCTTGCTTGCTGATTCAAACAAGCAATGCCATCCATGCTGTATTCAGGATTTCCTTACTGAAAAGAACAAAACAGGTCTGAATGTGAAGTTATGGTACGCTGCTCTGTCAGGTTGAACAGCTCAAAGGTAGACAAGGATACCTGCAACTCTGTTCAGCTGAGCTTGAATTCCACCCTGATGCATGCTGAGAGTTAGCATTATATGCTTTACTCTCAGCGGTGACTGCCAGCCGTGTAACTCTTCAAACATATCCTGCCATTTGTTCTATCCAGCAGAAATGGGTTTCATTCCAAAGGAGCTCTTCCAAATACTTCAAGGAATAGTGTGCAAGGAGGGTGGGTTTGGGCAAATAATAATAATAATAATAATAATAATAATATGACAGTATTAAAAAGACAGTTTTGTATGAAGGGAAACAAAATCCATCCTGTTTCCTTGTGAAAAGTGTTAGGATGTAAAAAAAAAAAAAAAAATTTGAATTCATATTTCTTGTGAAAAAACAATTAAAGGTACAAGACAATAAGTTTGTTAATTACAGTATGCTGTATAAGATTCAGATCTTACCTAAACCTTAATCACAATTCCGGGTGCCTCTTTTTGTAGCCAGTGAGAGCCAGCTACCTCAATCATTTAGATATCAATGTGAGACTGGTTTGTGCTCAGCTGTTTACTGGGACAGTGTCATGGATGAGACCTCACAACTCTGTTGGAATAATTTTTTATCTCATTGCACTCTGATTTGCATTAGAAGAATGGGAATTAGGTATGTGGATGAGGAGCAAAGGGCATGGTGTATCCCATCACATCCACACCAGGCAAGTTTGATGTAACCATGGAGGTGTTAATGAGAGGCTTGACTTCCCAACCTGTAGCTAACACATGTGGCTGCTTATATTTACTGCATTGAAATTTCTGGGTTTTTTCACTTTAGTTATTATTCTTTGATTGCTTCCTCAGTATAGGAAAATCTGACTGGAGCCCCTACTTATTTCTTGTGATGTGTCTTTTCCATCAACTCAGAACATCAACTGAGAACATTTTATTTCTAGTCTTGAGAGCTTCACACTCCTGAGAGTGGCCTAGAGGGACACAGCTGTCTTATTGTGCAGTGAACAGAGAATTATCCTCAGATGCATCCTGCTCAGCAAAGCCTTAAATATTATGGCCAGGTTCTTGAACTGGCATTGAAAATAAATGGAGAACTAATGCAAAATATGAATTGTTGATCTGACAAGTTGAGGTGGCTCATCCTCTTAAACAATTAACTTTTTGTGTTCTGTGCACACTATGTTTGCATCCCTGCCTGTTTTCTGCATAACCGTAAGTACAACAGTATGAGCAAGACAAGATTATCACATTGATGATATCACATTAAAAAAAAAAGACAATGCTTATTGAGACAAAAATAATGAATTTCAGTTCCTTTCTCTATATATCTGATGAGATCTTGAACTTTGTACAACTTGAGTATATAGAGTATATAATTTAAAGGAAACAGAAAATATTCCTAACATGCAGATATTCAGAATGTTCTTTGTTCCTCCAGCATCGCATCCTTCTTCAGACGGCTGACCTCAAATCAGCTGTTCTCTACCCTTCAGATTTTGTGAAAGTTTTGTGACAACAGTTCTTCAGAAGATGTAAAACTGGGGTCCATTAGTTTGTGGCCCATAGCAGCTCCACTTACACAGTCTCTGTAATGCACATAGCATGCTTGCACCTCATGGTCCCAGGAAGGATCATTTCTAGGAAGGTATTAATGTGTTCAAAAGAAGAACATTAAAATATTAAACTTTTTTTTCTTTTAAACATTAAAAGGAGCAATAAAAATACAAGTGACTGTCCATAAATATTCGCTCTTGATGTGCAAGGATGGGATGGCTCATAGTCTCTCCAACATTAGAAAGTTATTTTCATAATTTTATCTGCTTTAAATCAGTCTAACCATCCTGTTTCCATACAGTATATTCTCCATTCTCTAGATGAGAATTTTAAAGGAGACAGGACTTGTGATCCTTCAGCAAGTTGGTTCAGGAAGGTGAACTGATTTTTTTAATATGTTCTTTTAGGCACCTGAACCCACTCACCATAAAATTGAAACAAGGTAGAAACAAAGAGTAGATTCCAGGCAGGAATGATCTGGCTTAGTTTTACGTATTTTAGAACCACAGCCTAAAGAAAGGAGAAGCTTGCTTCAGTCAGAAGATAGGTCTTCACTAGAGATGCTTCCTAGCCCAAGAAATTGTGAATCCACACTGCAAAACTGCTTAAAGCAAAACAGAACAATGGCAAATGCCATGGGTTTTTTCCACATCTGAGTAAAAATATTACTTTCAAGCAAATGAAGAAGTGGGAAGTCACTTTAGCCTGTTACAAGTTAAATAGCTTTCTGGAACTAGGCGCTTCTTGATACAGAGATTTTTATGTGTTTTTCCACAGATGCTGCAACAGGAAAAAAAAAATAAATGTCTTCCCATGTCTTCTAAAATAATCACACCCTTTGAATAATTATTTCTGCTACATATAGGCAAGATGTTGCAAGATAATCTCTAACTAATTATATTATCTGCAATTTTGGTTTTTTTAATCTTTTTCATATAAGCTACTTGTTTGGCACACAAAATGAATAAATGTTCATTCTGCATATGCAAAAACTGTAGGCCTTTAAGTTTAAGCAGTAGGTTAGATTTTCAAGTAACCAAGCCAGATATACAGCAAGATGTAAACTATCATCCTGTAAAGGATGAGAGATAAAATTCTTAATGTGAATCTGTATGTATTACTTTGCATTTAAAATAGATATTTTATTTATAACACATATTTACAGATAAGATATTAGAAATTCCACTATTATTCATTATGTAGTGATTTATGTTTGTTTTACAGATCTAACCAGATTACAAGTACCATTTTGCTAATAAATACCCAATACTTTATCATTCTGAGCTGAGAGAGTAGTGCAGATTTCTGCTGTTTTTACTTTTTTTAGAGTAATGACTTTCTAGTCTACCATTTAAAATTATTAGAGGGATATCAAACAATAATGCATTTTTCTTGCAAATTGTAAATGGTTATTGTGAAATAATTAATTTCCCAGCAGAAAATCCAGACTTGTACAACACACAAGCAAATTAAAAAGAATTTTAAAGATTCCTAAATCTATAAAAGCCTTATTTTACAAATGAAATACACATTCCATTACAATAAGCCTAGTCATATGTCTTAAAAATCCCAAGTTCATAATAACAAATTTTTTTTTTATTTAGGTACCCTAGATAAAGTAAGTAGACATTCCACTCCTAAGGCATGAAGGTTCTAAACATCTGTAGTGTTAGAGGAGATACATTATGAAATAACTACAAATATAAATCTACTTTAGGAGGAATTTTCAGTTTCAGTAGGGTGCAAGATGGAAATTTTCTTCTTAACAGAACAAAAAGAAAAAAATCAGGCATGAGGACTGCCAGTACTTACATGTGTTTAAATTCTTACTGCATCTCCAGTTGATTGACATCTTCAATAAGCTGTTAATGACCCACTCCATTTGCTTTAAATGAGCCTTAGATTTTTAGATCTGGTGATTTTTGTAGAATGTTGAATTAAGTAGATTTAATTGCCTTTTTTTCAGTTTTTGTTTTTGTTTTAGTAATTCATCATTCAAAGGAATAGTAGGCTTTGCCATCATAATAAAGTTTCTCTGTAACCTTTCTTTTGATTTGAGTTCCAGATACAAAACTGAGTACTAGCCATAATGAAATAGCATTCTTCCCTGAGCTAGGCTCTGTGTATTAGGTAGCAGTTATTCATAAAAAAAGAGCTTTTCTCATGCTCGTTTTCAGTGTTTTAAAGTAGTAATTTAGCAGCTGTCTTGGAAAGAGTTGTGAGCATGTTGGAAGTCAAAGATGATTCTGGTTCTGTTCATGAGATGGGTTGGTACTGCATTTTTATTAGCATATTTTCTTTTCTTCCACTTTGATACCTTCAGTCCTTGGGCCTTAGAGCAGAGAAATATAGATTGTAGCTATCATACCAGATAAGGAAAACAATGTAAGTGATGATGCAAAATGTATTTTCTCTGACAATGAACAAGCAGAGACTGGCTTGTGTAAAACAAGTTTTGACCATCTGACTGCAACGGGCTATTCTCACCACAGTGATACCTGCTGTGGAGCAGTGTTATATTTAGCTGCATTGTAATAGCGTTTCTTTCAAAAAGTGAATTGCGTATAATAGAGGTGTGGTGGCACAGGTGACCATGGCTATTAGTACACAATCAGCATTTTAAATTCAGACATGAAAATCTGTGTTGGTGCCAGCCACTATCTAACCTGTGATTGTGGCAGAAGAAATTATTCACGAGAGGGCTGGTAAGCGAGGAGCTGGATATCGAGCTGCCTATGAATGTAAGACTTTGTTGCAGCAAAACAAGTAGAACCCCAAGTCTCCCCAGCAGGGATGAATAAAAACTTAGAAGACATGATAATTATTGAGCTCTCCTACTTCCATTCACCTTGGACATTGACATGGGCAGAACTTCACTGTACAGAATCTGAACTCAGTCCTCTGATGCAGACTTGCACACCAGTCAGCTTTCCACAAATGCTTAGCTACCTCACTTCTGCATGAGGTGGAATGTGTACAACTGCAGTTCTTACATCTACACCTTGGAGGATGGAAGTCCATGAGAACCTGAGCAGAAGACACTCCCTGTGCCTCCCTGGATAAATTCTGCAGTCTACTTCCCTTCAGAAGGAGGATAGCCAATGACTGCACTTATGTGGTAGCCATTGCACTTTTCAGAAATGGGAGTGTGCCATTAGCTGAGTTAAAATGAAATGCAATATGGTTTAAAGTAGTCATGGGGCTCTCTGTGACCTCACTCCTGCAAGACAGCAGCAAATCAGAGCTCTCTGGAGGGGTTGTATTATGTCCCCTCACATACAATTCCTATCTGCTCAAAAAATGACATATGATCTTTCATCCATCTTGGTGGTTCCAATAAGCATAAAATCTGTTGGAGGGGTGGGGGAGGGGCAGAAGGAGAAGCAGACTAACCTTTGCAGCTCGATTACTGAGAGAACAATTTGTTTTTGTAATTAGAGCTCAGCAGTGATCTCTGTTTCACTGATACTCAGCTCGGTGTAAACAGAACTCAATTTTGACAACTGTTTAGCTCACGGCACAGTTTTAAAGTATTAAAGGATAATGGAAGACTTATTAGATTAGCTTTTGCCATGATCTTTTAGTGTCCCAGATAATTATTATTTGTGATACAGCTGAATGGTTTAGTCTTGTGTTATTACTATGCCTGCATTTCTGCATAATACTTTATCTGCTATTGATGGGCACTAAAATATGTATTAGGAAGTATACATTTAGTCAGATTGCACAGATATTAGTGGTATTTTCAAGTGGATCGAATTATTCTTTTGTGCATTTTTGGTTTTGTTTCCATCATAACAGTTCTTAGTTCCTGACTTTTATTTTTTTAAAAAAACTGTACAGTTATCTTTATCATTATTCTTATTCACATTTATGTGACTTTTAACATAATCCTTTGCTCCAATCATGACATTACATTTCTCCCCCAGCATTTTAACATTCCATCTGTTTCATGTGTTTTGGTGTTGCATAACTTTTTCATACAGTATCACCTTTTCTATCTTTCTTATTTAGTATTTTAAATAATTCCTGGTAGTCACGTACTGTTTTTCACCTTCTTATTTGACTTTTCCTCTAATTACCTTTTAATTAGGGTATGTTGTTTCTACCTCTGATCTTATAATTAGCATTTTTCCTTTTGATCACCTTTTGTCTCATTTTGCATAAGGTATGTATTTTTAATCTTTTCACCACTTTTCCCTACACGTTTTATCTTTCTTATTTTTATTTTTTTCTGGCTAACCTCATTCCATTAGTTTAACTCCCTATCCTGGTTTTGGCTTGGAAAGAGTTCATTATCTTCCTAGTAGCTGGTGCAATGCTGTGTTTTGTTTTTAATATGAGAATAATGTTGATAACACACTGATTTTAGTTTTTGCTAAGTTGTGCTTACCCAAGATCAAGGACTTTTCAGCTTCTCCTGAAGGAGAAGGCTGGAGGGATAACAAGAAGCTGGGCAGGAGTACAGCCAGGACAGGTGACCCAAACTGGCCATGGGATATTCCATGCTGTATGGCAGAATGTTCAGCACATAAACTGTGAGGAAAGCTTGCCAGGGGCTGCTGCTTGGGAACTGGCTGGGCACTGGTCATTGAGCAGTGAGAAGTTGCATTACACATCAATTTATTTTCATTTTCTGACCCATTAAACCGCTTTTATCTCAACCCACATGTTTTCTCACTTTTTTTTTTTTTTTTCCTCTCTCAAATCTCTCCATCATCCTGCTGCAGTGGGGAGTGACTGAGCAAAGCTGAGTAGTGCTTAGTTGCCATGTGGGGTTAAACCAAGACACTCCTCTCTGATCAGAAACATTACTTCTATTTTTTTTTCTATTTCCAGCAAGTATTTTGCATACTTTATTGTCCTTGGTTACAATGATGTGATTTTCTTTTTTTAGAAGTCTAAGTTTGTAACTTCTTGGCAGTTCTGTATAGATTAGGACAATACTCCTGAAGGTGATTACATTATTACCTGAACACAGCCTAAATTGCTGGAATAAATGAGTTTGCTTTTTTGTTTTTGTTTTTGTTTTTTTTTTTTTTAATCTATAGTGTTTTCACATTTGAATAATTGTATTCAC
Source organism: Pycnonotus jocosus (assembly GCA_013400435.1). Taxonomy (NCBI): domain Eukaryota; kingdom Metazoa; phylum Chordata; class Aves; order Passeriformes; family Pycnonotidae; genus Pycnonotus; species Pycnonotus jocosus. The sequence goes on from VWYP01020871.1 coordinate 90,012, forward strand.
TCTTAAGTTTTATCAGGAAAGTAAGTCTAAGTCAGTGACTAAGTGGGTGCATTTAACAAGACATGAGTACTAGTCCATGAGTGAAATGTGGTTGTATTTTCATCTCAGTCTCCAAATGAACATTGGTGGCTCACATTATGAAAGCACAAAAACTGCTTAGGGCAAAGAAAACTCTGTCAAGGTTAATGGCCCCAAATCCTTCCTGCCCTAACCATCTTTTAATGTTTTGAGCTTTTTCTATTTTTTTTCCCCCTCCTCAGGTTAGTTCTTAGTTTTACTTTTCAAAACAAGAGTCCAACAAGAAAAAAGTGTAACAGTAACTGCACTCCGTGATCCACTTTGTTCTTTATCTTTTATATAATAATCTTCATGCTATGTTCATTCCAGTGTGCTGCCATCCAGCAGGAAGATTTGTTGCTAGTTTTGTTTGTGTTATTTCATTCTCATGATTAGTATTCTTGTTTGTTCTTGCAAAATGTAGTAACTTAAAAGCATCTAGGCCTTTCAGCTGTATTTTCAATTTGGAAGTGAAAGTCACGTATCTATTTCTTCTGTTTCTCATGATGAAGAAATCATGCTCGTCAAATAGGCATAGAGCAAAACAGGAGATTGCTATAATTTCTGTGTAGTAGAAAAAAAGGATTATAAATATATATATATGCATGCCTTGCACATACACTGCCAAGTTATCATGAAAAGAGCAGGTAGTTTTCTGAAATTCAACCTTTTCCTACACTGCTTTTATCATTTACTAGATATTTCTATTCATTCTGTTGATACTCATCACAGCAGTCTCTGAGTACCTCCCAGCAGTGTGTTAAGCTCTTGACTTAAGTTCTCTCGTTTTCTCTCTAGAAGGACAAAACAGCTGAGCGTGCCATTAAATTAATGCATTTTTGATATCCTATGTCCCGAAGGACTCCAATTCTTGTTAAAATTTGGTTGAACAATGGCATGTGGTACAGAGAACTGAAGACTGGAGCAAGGGCTGGACACATGCTCCTTGGCTGAGATAATTTTGTAGCCAAGGCTATATAGGTTATTGTTTGTGACAAATTCATACTAATAAAGAACATAAGATACATGACATATGTAGTCAGAGAATCATAGAATGGTGTGGCTAAGAAGGGACATTTATTGATCATCTAGTCTAATCTCTCTAACAAAAGCAGGACTCAACACCCTTATTGTGAAAAAATTCTTCCTTGAATCTAATCTGAATATATCTTCTTTCAGTTTAAAACCATTGAACCATGGTTCTATCACCAAATAGTGTTTGAATCTCTATATTTAAACTGAAATTCTCTCAGATAGAGCCTCTCTTTTTCCACAGACTAGGTAGGGAGCATAAAAAGACCAACTTCTCAATTTACATGTCTAAGCAATGTAGCCCTCCCAGACCAGATTATTTTATTCTGTATACTGGTGGAATTTCAGCCCAGGAGACTAGAATATAGTTGTGAGAGTTTCACAATACCTTTGTGAGTCTTTTAAGACCATTTGCTCTGCTGAACTAGTAAATATGCCTTCATAAGCTGATGTTTTCCAAGTATCTCCCTGGTGAAGGTAGCATCACTTTCCTGAGATAAAGAGGGGGAAAAAGCTGTCGGCTAATGCAAGCTGTTCTCTTCTCAGTCCATACTGTGTGAATTATATCAAGTAATATACATGATATATGATCTAATGATGATATTTAGGTAAGACCTGAAGGTACATTGGTAATTATAATGTTCACCACAAGTGTAGGTCTTAGTTAGGTACTGCTATTGCTCATTTCTGACATAAATGTGTAGCACATTTTCCCTAGATCAAAGAAGCTAGATAGGTCTTGTGGTTGACAATATTTAACAACTCAGAAGTAGAGAAGAATAAGAATAATAATGTCTTATCTTTCTCTTTAGGTCAACACCCAGTGTACTGCCAAATCTAGTCCACGACCAAAGTCCAGACTGAGTTTTCAAGAATATTAAATTTGAGTAGATTTTTTTTTGAAATTAATTAACATCTTCCTGAGCCTACTCAGGATTTAGATGACTGGATAGAGGATGTCACTTTTATTACAGTTGGTGAATCTCAGCATTTTTTAGAATACTCATTTTGTGTAGAAAAGGCAGATGTCTTATTTGAATGTCTGTTCCAGTTAAGATTGGAACCAGCCACAATCCAGTCAACATTGTTTGTCTTACTGAGCTGCAAAGGGCACAATTCAGATTTTTTTGGATTAACATTTTCTTAGGGATAAATTTCTTTACTTTTTGTGAGTAGCTATATTGAAGTTTGAGATTTTTGGTAGACATATACCTTGCATGATTCAATTATAATGATGGATCAATTAACTTTTTTTTCTATTATTTTTTTAAAGATTCATAAAAATACACTATTATTTTAAATTACCATGCCAGAGCAGCTTTTTCTGTACATTAATACATATTTTATAATATTAACTTTGTAAAAGCAGCATTGTACAGAATGTTATATTTACAAGACTAAAGATTCAAGCAGCAAATACCAGATAATTTTTTTTTCCTGAGAACTTAGACAACAATGTCAGTAAACTTCAAAGTGGTGAAATCTGGAGGTAAGAAAACAAATCAGGTCTCATAAGGAGGAAGACAAGTATCAGAATACATAGAACAGCACAAATATTGAAAACTGAAAATAATTTAAATGATATATCAGCAAACCTTAACTGAGGCTTGTCGACTTTGTAAAAAGCATATCTTAAAGTCAGGAAAAATTTGCTCCACAAAGGCAGTAAGACATTATTCTGAGATGTATCATGGCTTGGTAGAACCTTGCAGTGATCTTGTATGTGTGTAGTAATTATATTTTTACTGTTGTACGTGAAACATTGCCTAGCAGCAATTGCAAAATCCCTGTTGTTTGTGAATACTAGGAAAAAATCTTGAATTCCAAGTACTGAGAGAGAGGGAAATAAAAGAGCAGACAAATTAAACCTGTGTAAAATATTTTTTTCACAATATCATAGAATGGTTTAGGATGGTTCTTAAAAATCATAAATCTTCCAACTCCCCTGCCATGGGCAGGGACATCTGCCACTAAACTAGGTTTCTCAGAGCCCCATCCAAACTGTCCTTGAGCACTTCCAGGGTTGGAGCATCCACAGCTTCTCTGGATATCCTGTGCCAGTCCCTCACCACCCTCACATTGAAGATTTTCTTCCTAATATCTAATCTACAGCTACTCTCTTTTGGTTTGAAGAAATTCCTCCTTTGTCCTGTCATTATATGCTTTTGTAAATGATCTCTCTCCATCCTTCTTGTTGGCTCCCTTCAGATATGAGGTGGTTTGCAGAAAATCTCTACCATAAACCATAGCACAGTCTTGTCAATCTCATATAAAAGAGCTCTTTATGTTTGTATGGAAGATGCTGCTAGAATTTTTTTTTTCCTCTCTTTCTCACTTTTCTTCCCTTCCCACCCCCCAATTGATCTAATAAACTTCATTAAATTGCAATCTGGATGGATTAAGTCCAAGAATCCAAATTTTCTAGGTATGCAATGAGGGCACTGTAAGTTTCAACACACTCCATGGCAGGTAGTTCTAAGCAGATTTCCAGGGTAATTTTGCGATATACAGGATACAGGATGTCTTTCAGTTTCTTCCCACATACTTCTGCTTCCAGTCTTCCTCTTCTGCTTTGATTCCTTTGCTGGGGGCAGGTGAGGACGATGTGGAACAACAAGAGTTTTTTGCAACTTCGATAATTTAAAAGTGCAACTATCAAGGTAGGCTTTTCAAGTGTACTGAAGAGCTCCTTCATGAAAATAATATTTTACCGCAAAGTAATATTTTGCATTACAAAAGAATTTTTCTGTTTTGTATGCACATATTTATGGCTAACCTGACTGGGCACATTACAAAAGCTATCCATGTAATCTTTCATTATTAAACCAGCTTCTAGCATTAAATAGCTGTTAAAAGGTATCAAATACTTTTTTCTTACCTTTTGAAAAAGGGGCATTTGGAATTGGAGTTTGGTTTTGGTTGGGAATTTTTTTTCTGGGTTTGGTCTTTTGTTCTTTGGGGTTACTTTTTAAGTTGAAAATTATATTTAACTTTCTGCTTTGAAGACAAACTAACCATCTTTCAGAGAAACAAAGGAAAATTAAATAATTTCATAATCTGTAACTTTCCTAAATGTAGTTTTGCCCCTCAAAAAGATACTAATATTTCAGATTTCTTTAAAACTCATATTTAGATAAGAAACCTCCTTTTATTCATCTTTGCCTAACTTACTTTACTAGGTATGCCATTATTCAATGGCAGAATTTCTCTTTTACTTTAAAACAACAGTTTAGAAGCTGCAGGTTTGTGACCCTCTTAAAGAATAAATGTTTCATAGATAAACTAGGAATTTACATGTGTCTTCTGGGCTAATTTTTAACTATTCATCATGTCCTGTGAGAAAAAATGAAAGCAAACAATATTTTTCCTTTAGCAGCAGCCATCAGATTATGCGGTGTCTCAGTAACAAAGGGTAGTATCTCATCCATATTGTATATAATACATTAAATATGGAGTGCAAATAAATGTAAAAAATTCATGCTGCAGATAGGTTAAAAATGTTAAAATCAACATTTTTCCACAAGCATCAAGAATATATGGAAAATATGCAATAGTTTTCTGTCATACCAAGAATATAGAACTAAATCAGTGACGGTTTGAATAAAAACCCCAAGTTGTCCAGTCCTCAGTTTTCAAACAGGAGCAGTTACACATTATTAAACCCATACGGGAAACTTTTATCCTTACCAGGCTTTCTAGGATTCATCTCATATAAATTCATTCACCATTGAAGGAATAATTCCAATTACAGTATTTATGTGAACCTGAAAATAGAATCCTCTAGTTACAATAGGCTGTATGTTCAATTACTCTCACTGTGTTTTATTTACATGTACCACATAAAATGAAATCCATTCTATTTCTGCATAGCATTGTCTTTTGTAATTTGTATCTCTTTTTTTTTGTTCATTTTTGTGAACTAAAGATTTCCTAGAATTTTAGTGTTTTTTCCAAAATTAGCCTCAACTTGTTTAAACATTTTTTATTCCAGATGGATTAGAATATTTTATTTATGATTAAAAAAAATCCTTTTGAAATTAAGTGGAAAACAGCATCTTTTACCTGTTCCTCTGCATGGAGGAACCCTTATACTTTATATATTTTGAATATCCGGCAGTATAAGATTTTGCCATCTCTTTTAGGCTAGGTGTCCAGTTCTAGTTACTGAAATGAAGTATTTGTAAAAGGAGGAATATTTATCATGGAGCTATAACTACTTTTGAGATAAGTTTATGCCAAAAAAAAGAAAAGAGAACTTACCTTGGAAAAAAGAATACATATACATAGATGTGCTGAAAGACTACAAACGTTTATACAGAATATCTTTAAAAGGTCTGGAAGCCTTTCTTGTTGTGGCAGATTACTGATCTCAGTCAAATTCCTTCAACATTATCTGGACAAACTCTGCTTTCCTGCTAAGTGTGCTACATAACTAATCAAAGCCTTATAAACATATGCATTTTCCAGACTTACTTTCAGGTGCTTCCATATGTTACGAGAGCATTTTCAAGATCATGATAGAAATGTATACAAATTAGATGAGAAGCCAAAGGAAAAAAAGAAAAAGAAGGAAACATCTGCAGTGCATCAATGGGAAAAAAATTTTTAAGCTGCCTGTTATTAACTGCTCAACCTGTTTTATGCTGGATTTCTGCATAATTGTGTTACAGAGGAGGGGGGAAAACAGATGTTGAATAAAGATTGAAAATAAGAAAATGAGACTGTTCAAAAAATAGTTGTGGTTGCTCACAGCTAGATATTTTTTGGCAAGACTTTTAGACAGCAATCTATTTCTCAAATTCATTGCCCATTTCTGCAAGATTAATGTAAAACAAAATGTTTCTTTTTAAGTCTGATCAGTTGAACAATTATACAGCTACAATAATCCCCAAGTCAGTCTTTCAAGAAAGCAGCTGAATGTTTCCTCAAGCAGTTTCATAAATTAGATTAAATGAATATCATATCAGGTCAGAAACCCTATAAGCTCTTTTCCTGGGAAGTTGTTGATAGCTTATGTAATTAGCTGTTTTTTTAATCCTTTGCAAATATCCAAATAATCCATACAAGATACATTTTTATAATCTTTACAGAATAAATGCCATCAAACTATACTTGTATGTTTTCTATGTTTCTCACACTTGTATCATGGTTTAAAGTCAACAGAATTATAATTTTTTAAGACTGCCTCAATTTTTTTTTTTTCTCCACTTAGTTGATATTTTCTGGCACTGGGTCTGAATGCATCAGGAAATTTCTGGATAGAGCTATCTAAAATAGGGGCTGAAGCCACATGTTGGCACGACACTAAACCATTTGCATCACAGCTACACTGTACACTCCATTTTACCCTGATTATTTACCTGAGTGAGAGCTATTCCTGAATACACTCTGCAATGGCCCCTGACTAAAAGAATTGTGTGCTTTACTGCTACCAGTTTTACAGACATGGTTATTCACAGGATTAATATAAAATCAGAGACCATTTTGGAAGAGGGATTCAGATGTGAAATGAATCCTTTCTCCAAAGTTTAATTTTCTTCTTGTTAATTAAAAATATTTTATTTTTCAAGCATTCCCGACTTTGCTTTCCTTTGCTATCCTCACCCTACATACCATCACAAGTAGACTTCAGTCTGTTGATCTCCTTCTTTCAGGTGAGCAAATACTTCATCTGTTAGCCATCTTCTCTTGTGATCCAAAACTTACATGTGAAATTATAAAGACGTGTAGGCTTTGTTTTTTTGAAAAGTTGTAGTGTAAAAAATCACATATCAGAGCTTGATGAGCAGTTATTTCTTCAAGACCTCACAAATAATTTGGTGAAGAAGCTTCATATTTGAATCAATTTTGCATTTAAGACATTTGGACATAAAAAACCTGCTCAAAGTTATATCACTGTCTTTGTCTTGGTCCTGACAGAGGTCTAAAAGAAACCATGCTATTTGAAAGAAGTAAAGATGTGTAAAAAAAGACCCTATGAACCCATACTATTTGGGTGTGCTCTGTGCATGCGCCTTCTCTAAATATATTTTATTAAAGATTGCAAGTGAAATAGCAGTAGTTTAATGTTATACTATGTTTAAAATCCCAGCTACATCATTAGCACCAATCTCTGCAGGAATGCACAGTTCATGGGTACTGGTAGGTTGATGGATCTGTCTGGAGAATCAGAACAAATCTTTCTTATGATTCATTTTTTGCCACAGATAAGCCATAAAACAAAGACAGCAGATTGATGGAGGTTTAGTTTTTCTGCTCTTGTTTTAAATAGTAGATGTAGAGCAGGTTCTTCTATTTTATAGCCTGAAGCTGAACTGTCAACATAAAAGATGTACGGACTTAATACCTGAGAGCAGGGCAGAAGAATGACTTCCCACATTTTTTAAGAACAGATTAAAACCTGAACAATATAGCTCATTACTACCTAGTCTAAATTTATTGAAAAGGCAGTTTTTGCTAAAGCATGAAATGTTTTGTCTTATTATTACCTACTTTATTGAAAGACACAAATTTCAGCTGAGAATGAGAAAGTTTTTCATTTATAGCCTGCCTGTTCATGCTGGGAGAAATTCTACACCTGACCAATACCATAAAGCTTGAAACAGTATTACTGCTTTTTGCTTATGTGAGTGAATGTGACTGACTCTCATTTGGTGTCATGTAGCTGCAGTCACTATACAATTATGAGTTTATTAAATCTGTACTTCATGAAGGAAACCTCCAGAATTCATTAAAATATTCAAACTAAAAAACCAAAGGTGATTCAGATTTTTATTCATATTTGGAGATTAATTCTATGGTTTATTTTTAGTTCTGGATTTTTTTCAATTAAAAAATTAAATTGTGGTGACTTCAGGAAACCATATGCCAGCTCTCTAAATAGCATTGATAGAACATTACACATTTTGCAGAAAGAACAGAATAGGAGAAACATGGGCAGAAAAAAACCAGATCACAATGAGAAAGAAAAAACTGAAGAATAAAATGCAATTAAATAAAAGTAGTTATTAATACCATATTTCTTTCACATATTTGGCAATAGCTTATATTTCATTAAAGCAAACGTACTTTCCAGAAGGTATTTCTCCTGTTCATCACCACAGACATCCAAATTTATTCCTAAAAGGAGATCCTTTGGACATGCATAAGATAAAAAAGTCCTACTGTGTTCATTTCAGCTCACCTCCTTTTACTAAAACTCTGGATGTGTAGAACAACTTCAGTTAGCCTTTAGCCAGAGTCCACTTTTGGACATCTTTTAAAATTCACCACATTTTTCTTTCCCACCAAGAAGAATTCCTTCTTTGCTTGAGATTATGGAAACAATTACAGCTGTGTAATTTTGCTATATATTAGCAACAGAACCAATGTTGGTAAAATAGTCTTCAAGTTAAAATGTGCTGCAATGTTGTCCTTTGTAGAGCTTATTAGAGAAATAACATTTTATTTTCTATTTTTGTTTAATATCAGTTGGGGGAAAAAAATCCAAAACAATCAAACAAAGCCATAATAACACAGTTGAACTTAACCAGCACCATTTAAATCAATTAAAAGTTTAGTTTAAAATGTTTTATGGGACAGTCTATAGGATTTTTGTGATCACAGGTTCCTTTTTTATTTTATTTTAGTTTTAATAGCATGTTGCCTTTAGAAAAA
>VWYP01020872.1:4683-24770 GCA_013400435.1 Pycnonotus jocosus
TTTCTGTTTGGGTGAGGAAGCAGGGAGCAGGGAGGAGGTGTGAGGAAGAGAAAGTGGATGGAATTTAAAAAATGTTAAAAGAGGGAAGAAATCAGCTATTAAAGTTTTGTATCCTTCTCAGCCTTCAGAAGACAAGTGTTTGCAAAGATTTCTGTACCATCAAGAATTTTTGAAATCAGGAAACAGCAGCCCTGCAACCTCTTTTCCAAATCTGCAACCAATCAGAGAAAAGTATATACAATTGTTAATGGATCATCTCTTTTCTGAATACTGTCTATGACATAAGAGTGGATAATATTTGTTAAATAGTCCAGAATAGTATCAGGGACAAGTCTTGCTCCTGCTGCTGCTGTAACCATTGCTACCTTAATGGCTGACCATGCAACAGTTTTTATATGTTCACTCAGGCTCTGACTCTTTCCTTTTGGTTTTACTGATTTTATTGTCGATGATTCTGTGGGGTTTTTTGCTGTGGCTGTTGGTTGCAGGGGAATTTTGAACTCATAACTGCTTGTGCTGTATATATTTGTCCCATATAGCTCCCAAACTTCTTAGCTGATATAAATTTGGTAAAAAATGCTGGCATTTAGTTTACTTCTATGATCTGTGTCTGTCTTAAGTGAGTTAGAAGCTGTTTGATGAAACATATGATCTCAAAGTTAGTAGAAGCTGAACAGAATTTTCCTCCATATTTAATGTATCTTGGGTTTATTTCACCCAGTGCTACCAGAAAGTCAAATAGTGTGAGCAACCCAGTCCTTAGGTGGTTAACTGATAGGGGTACTTCCTCCTGTTTATCTTTTCCTGCTGGCTTTGGGGGATGATTTAATGTATAGGTGATAAGTTACATGAGACGAAGTTCATGAAGGTACATTCATGAAGTCCACTTTTAGACAACTGCCTCTACAAGGTACTGAAAGGACCTGTAAATAGGCAAGGACAAAATGTACCAATAATGACAATAATGGTTTCCTTCTCTTGCTGCGTACCTGAAGTGTTCATATATAACTTGTATTCTTGCTTATATTGATTAACAAAATAAAACTTCAGTTTTAAATGTTAAGGAAGAAGTGATGCGTTAGGATGAAATGATGACTGTTAATGCACGGTTTTACAAATTGCATTGTTGTGTGCTCCATAAAACCCAATAATTGTGTGTATTTATTTTGTTCTAACAATAAACATCAAAACAAAACTATAAATACATCTTCACACAATTTGCAGCATAGCTTTGTACCCAACTGTGAGAAAATTAAACAAGTGCTGGTATATATTTCACTACAAATAAAGGCATTTGTGCTGTAGCCAGTTCTTTCCTCTAGACTCATCTAGACTTTCATCTAGAGTAATTTCTAATTTCTACATATTCTGCCTTTTAACAGACAATGGAGATAAAATATAAGTTAACTCAGACAGCTAATGTTGTCAACTTTTGTGAATGAGATAGATCTGAGATCCGCCTGGTTCACCAGTGGAGTACCCTTAGTCCTGTATAGTCCTGTAGGAGGATTATAGGGTGCAAAAGGGTGTTTAATAGGGATTTGAATGGGTTTAAGATCATTTTGACTAATCTATTGTAGCACTGCTATACATTTATTTGCATTTGGAGAACGGAGTTGCTCTCTTGAAACTACAATGCCCCATTTTGGTACTCATGATAATGTTTCCTCCATGTACACATTTTCCTTTTTTCTCCCTTTTTATACTCCTAAAACTCATGTTTTCTTATTTAAGCATGGGCATGATTTTAACAACAAAAGGTTTGAGAAGTTGGTCAGAAATGGAGGTATTACCACAAAAAAGCCAGTCTCATTTTCCTCTTGTATCCTCTCGTATCTCACTCAACCCTTTGGCTGTTAATTGGAACCAGTGGCAATGAAGGGTGCCCAAACTGCTGAATGCTCTCCTTTGCATGGGCAACTGATTTGAGACAAAAAATTTGTATTTTTTCCTATGGTCTGGACATGAACAGCCCTTCAGACTGCAACGCCTCTGACAATAGAACTGCTTTTTGTTGCAGGAATTGTTCATCACTTCAGAGTCTTTATATGAGTATTATTGGACGTCTCCTACTAAATTCAGTTGTAATGCTTCTCTTCTAGAAGGATGCTATAATAAACAAGAAAATTGCAGCAAATGTTCACAAAAATAAATGGTTCTTCTGGGCAGCAGTGGCAGGGGGCAGAAGAACTCCTTATGTTAAGTAGAGATAAGATTACATTCAACAGCTGGCTTCATAAAGCACGTATAAAATATGTGGCAAAAACACAGGAAGACCCACAGGATTCTGCAAGTTCCACCGTGGGAGTCCAGCACTGTTTAGCAGAAACAGGTTATTTATACTTTCTTTCTACTGCAGAGAGAAAAACAATAGAAAAGTCAGAGACAGTCTTCATTTCCTGCATCGGGTCTATTAAACATTAAGGGTTTGTTTTTCAGATGCAAGACTAACAGCAGAGAGGAAAAAATCTGCTTAGATCTGCTTTTCATCCTGTAAAATGTTAGGGTTCTTTCAAGAATTGAGTTATATAATATTCTGTATTTACTTTTTGATTAAAAGAATAAATTATAGGCCATCTGAGAGCCACTATTAATCTTTCTTATTACTTTGTTCCACAGGAAAAATAAAATAACTAGGAGTATTTCCAGCAATATAAATGACTTTTTTGAGAATTTTATGTCACAGTTAAACTGTGAAATTAGCCATTTTTTGCCTTAATCATTCCCCGAGTTTGCTAACAGTGATTAATGCAGCACCCTAATTATCCATGTCCTAATAGTTTCATATCAATCACAGAAGATCCATGGCTTAAATTAAAAAAATCTGATGGTGAAGTAGTCACAATTCAGCTTTATTGGTAGAAAATGAGGGGTTTTTTTCTTTCACATGTATGAAGGAAGGAAGAAAAAGAGTGTTATCTGGATCTGAAATCTAGAAGAATGTATTCTAAAACATGAAGGAACAGCAATTTAGGGGTCAATGTTTTCAAATCTATTGTTCACTTTTTTATGTATGCTTCTCTTACCAAGGGCATGTAGCTGAAAGTCAAGGCAGACACATAATAAACATAAAGTGTCAAAAAGGATATTTATACAAAATTTAAGACTCTAATGCCAAGAAAAATTACCCACATTGTTTCAAGTGCACAAAACATGCTAAAGCTCCTTGTCTGCAAGTGTTTTACTGATGTCCATGACCAGCTGAATCCCTTCCTTTGCTAAGCCAAATACCTCAGCTTTCATCTGTGTCTATCTGAAAAGCTTTAGGATATCTGAGACATTCATACAGGGATGACAGGTATAACACAGAATTTATGTACACTATTTCAGAGTAGCAGCTGAAAGCCAGCCTAGAGCTGGCTTTCCATAGTGCCTGATATCCCATCTGCTGCAGAGAAGCAATACCAAATTAATTTGCAGAACACTGCTGCACTAATCAGGTAGTGAGACCACTTCTTTCACAAAAGGAGTTGTGGATTTCAGTTGTCTTGTCTACAGGGAACCTGAAACTATAGCTTCAAATCCCTGGAAAGCTACCTTTCTATCCAACTGCAGGATAGAGAAAATGGAAGCACAGGCCATATGTCCTACTGAAGTTTGGCTGATGAATAATAGCATTTTCATTGCACTATACCTTTATTTCTGATCACTTATCAGAGAAATTAAGTCCTTTAGACATATAAATTTAATTTCCTTTGTGTGTATCTTGAAGCTATTATTTGTAATATCTCAATGAAACATTTGATTTCAATATAATGAACTCAAAGCAGTGATCTTTGTGTGCAGAGTCCATAAGCTGGCTAGCAATATGAGATGCCTGCAAAGTCAGTGCACTGCAATATGAACACAAAATTATTTCTAAAATTCAGTTTTGCAGGTAAGGAAAAATGGATCTGGGTAAAGAACTCTACTGAAAAAAATGCTGAACACTTTTGAGACCACCAATGTTTTCAGTGAAATCATAATAAGGCAAAACACAAAAGAAGAGACAGTTACATTAAAAAACCTACTGCTTGGAACTTGCTTATTGTTCTGTTAGAAGTGACAAACTCTAAAGAAGCAGAAGAGCTGTGCAATGGCGACTTTGATGCAGAAGGTAGGAGTTAAAGGAGACTGTTTTCAGCAAGTCCACAGGGAGTTAATTGAAAAGCATGCAGAAGGTAGAAGGAGTTAAAGGAGACTGATTTCAGCAAATCCACAGGGATTTAATTGAAAAGCAAGCACAAACAGAATACATTCTGCTGCAGTTTTCCTGTGATTGTGTCTGTAATGCATCAAATTTCAATAGCTTCTCACAGAATGAGACACAAACATTTTCTTTTTTCTTACTCAAATTCTTTTGGAATTCCTATCTCATTTTTCCACCTACTGCTTTAAGAATGTAACATAAAGCATCCCAAAGGTTATTGTGCTACACTATTGATAATTTTAATAATTTTCATTCTGTGATATCAAGATTTGTTGAAAAATGGGCTCTAGGGGATTTGTAAAGTTCTACTATAATGTTTAGGTTAAGTGATTTAAAGCTGAACTTGGTTTCATTTCAATAAGGGGGGGAAAGTCACTAAAATAATAAGTACTATCCAAAAATATTTTATTTGTTGTCTTTTGAGCTGTCTTTGCAATTGTGCCTGAAAACCAGATTTGAAAACCACCAATGACTCAAACCCCTTCCTTGTACTGAGTGCCTTCACTATGTTGATAATATTTTTTTCCAGAGAGAGAGAGAGACTTTAGTATTTCAGAATCATCTAAAATTTGGAGCAAGTTTTCATCAATGAGAAAATGTTAAACTTTTAGCTCTCCAAACTGGTTCAGTACAACATTAATCAAATTCTTAAATTTTTTTCTCCATGATAGATATATAACGGTTCTCCACAATGATCAAAACTAAAATCAATAAAATTATTGATTTCTTAAATGCTCTTTGACCAATTTCCCTCATTTCCGAATATTACTAAATTCTATATGTAATATTTACTGATAGCAGCAGTAATGATTGCATATGAGTCTTTCACAGGAACTTGCCAGTTTATATTTTCTCCAGAGAGATATTTCACATATTTCTATACTGCACTTCTATAGATGCAATCACTATGGACTAATGATTAAAAGGATGCTGCCTTGGGTAATGAACTACCTTCCTGAATACCACTGAGGGAACAGCTCAAGGAGGAAATTGAACCATAACACTCCTTGAACTCCAACAACCATCAAAACATTTTAGGATGGTTATCTTTTAGACTTCTTGCTCTGCCTTTGGAAGTGAGTAAATGTAAGTACCCTATATGTAGCATCTGTCCCCTCATCTTCACAAACCAAAACACTTTTAAAGGTCAGAGTCTTTATAGAGGATTCCCAACTTTTATATTCTTCATAATCATCAGAATTCTTGAAGGTCTCCAGATGTAGATGTTTTTGCCAGCATTTACATCTGCACTAGACATACTTGTTCCTCCTGATAAGTGAAAAATTTTGTTTTATTATGAATGACCTCAGAGGCCCGTAAAAGTTTGCTAGAAATTGTGTGTTTAAATTAGGTACAATGGATTACACCACTTGCTTCTCTTGGTTTATATTTATTAAAAGAATGAATGTTGGGTTATCTAGTTATTAAAATGCTAATCATATAGCACAATTTTCCAATCTGTTACAAGACAACACTGACATGTTGCCTTTGTTTTCTTTGCCTGAGCTTAGTCACTGGGAATGTGATATTATAACCCATAAATTAATATATTCCTAGAATTTTAAAATCAGTGTCTGGGGGGTTACCCATACACCTCTCTGAGGGTCCAGCCTTCTGAGAGATGGCTGATTAAATAGCGAGACAGTTATTCTGGGTGTGTTTTGTAAATCAAAGTGTTTAATAACAAGAAAATAATAAATGTTACAGAAACAAAAAAGAAAAGCCATGCACATGTGCTAAAGAAGCTTCTGCACATGGCTACAACACCCCAAAGAAGCTGTCGGTGTCCTTTGTCTTCCTTCTTAAGTAGCTTGTGTTTTAGGATGGTTCCACTGGCAACCTGCCAATGGAGACAGGTGTAGGCTTTGACAGACAGGGACAGGGTCCAACCGAAGCTTCTCCTTTGGCACTGAGCCAATGACTATCTGAATCTTACAGAAGCTTCTGGGCTTATTACCTTATAAGAAATGGAAGGGGCAAGCCCCAGGCTTTTCCCTATATGGAAACTTGCCCAGTGTAAAAACTGCATGCCTACATCAGTAAGCTAATGTATTCTTACTAACAATGACACATATCTCAGGAAGACACATTATTATAGAATTGAAATTAATTTAACTGAGAACAGTGTTCTACATACATTTTTTCTAACTTCACTGAATATAGCTTAGCATCTATACTCTGTTATTTCAAAACCCTCTTGTTAGCTCCTTTGTAGTTTGTCATGTCTGTGAAGCATCACCCTTTACAAAATTGTGACTGGGACAGAACCCTAAAAAGTGTGTTCTCCATAAGGTGAGAAACAACCTGAGAAATGTTAGACCTGTCATTTTTTTTACTTCTCTGCCTTCTGCAAAATTTAAAGATTGGGCTCAAAAATATCATTCTCCTCTTTGTTCAATGGCCTGGCTCCTATAAATGCAACATATCACCTAATGCTCCAAACAGAAAACTGTAATAAATAACTACTTTTCTCAAGCACACTGGAACTTTCTTAAATCAAACCAAGTCCCAAAGCTTAGTTCAACCTACAGTTTCTGGTCCAATGTAAAGGCTATTTGTACATATTTTTTCATATAAATATGTAGCAGTAACCTTAACACTCAAACAAACACAGAACCCAGATGCTTTCCTACACCATAGAGTGAAAATACACTTCTTTCATGTGTGAGTGGTAATGGCAATAAAGTTTTTGCAGCCTGTTATTCAGAATAATTAATTGTTCTGTGAAGCCCGTTGGAATCTTGGAATCATGAGGGTTGGAAAAGAACTCTCAGATCAACAGTTTACCCAGCACTGTGAGGTTCACCACTAAAATGTGTCCCTAACCACCATATCTACTTGTTTTTTGAACACTCAATTCTCTGAATATGTGGACTTTAGGTTATGCCTAAGACAGGTCATCTTAGCCAAGTTCTGTCTCACACAATACTATCTACAGTTAATTGCCCTTATTATATATATTAAAAACCTTAAGGTTTCACCTACCTGTATGCATTATCTGTGTAATTGCCCACATCTGGCTATGGACTTTGGGATCTCTCATTGACAAAAATAGTTACCTCTAGAGAAAAATCAGTCTACTTTGGGATTAATTGTATGGTAAGAAAAATGAAAAAAAAAAAAATGTGTTTCTTTTCACACACTATAAGGCCATGTGGTTTAAAAATAGTCAGCTTTAGACATCTGCATCAGTATTTGGAGTACCACTCTAAAAGGGTGCAGACTGTGCAAGTTAATATTGAACCTTCCAGCTGTAGGCAGCCAGCCCGTATACTTAACCTTGCCTCAGATGCCATTGCTTGCATGTGTGTATTCACAGAATGGAAACACTCCTTCCATCTCACAGAGATTTAGGTGTTTAGCATGAGTTTCCTTTGCATGCAGTGGACAGACTTCTGAGAGAGGTAATGCATCTTATTTTAAGTATGGTATCTAAAGATTACTAGCTGTCTAGAGATGTCTCTCTCTCTTACTGACTAAAAAGAATGCCTGGACCACTCTCTTAAATGGACACTTCAGTGATATGCAGTTATGGCTGAGATTAATATTACTGTTTCAGAATGAGGTGACTGTGGAATATATGTTATGGAACTGGAATTTGCAAAGCTTTTAGATGTTTGAATGACATTTCTAAACTCACAGCTAATGTCTGCATGTGCTTTTATTTCTGGGAAAAATACTGAATTGCCTTCTCTCTTGAAAATTAAGATGTTTTAATGAAATAAAAAAAAAATTAAAAATACTCTATCACAAATATACGTTGCTAAAGCCAAAGTTGTAACCCATCCTTTTATAAATTCCAAAGTCAGTCTCTTGGAAATATGCACAAGATTGACAAACATCCATTTCTTTATGATGCCTATTTTGAGTGTAAGTGGAGTAATCAATATAATCTTGGGCTAATATGAGTCACAGAATAAAAATAAGTTGTTTAGTGAGTTTGTTGTAAGCCTCATTTTAGGAAGGTCTTCTAAAACATAAAATAATTGCTGTGAATTAGTCCAGCATCTCACCATTCCATAAACTAAAATAAATCATTCAGTTTAACAATCAATCTCAGAAACTACCACTCTTACTATGTTAATCAAATCTCAGTTACATTGCAGAATTACATTTAAATGAACATAAAGGTGGGACCATTTAATTAAATGGGTTTTATTGGTACTTCGTTTAATGTTGAGTCCTAAAATTTAGCCCATCAATTTCATGTTTGACAAGAACCCTTTTAACTAGAGGTAAAATTCCTTAAATTCCAGGAATCATAGCTTTAAGAATACAAAATCCTACAGAATTAAATTCTGGCAGTCAGTTAGTGCGAAGCTGTAGGTGAACAGAAGTGACAAAACAACAAACAATTGATGAGATTGTATCAGTGTATAAACTGAAGTGGAAATGGAAAGATAAAGCAGCAAATCAGATAGGAACTCTTTCAACTATACTTTGAGCACGGTATCTACATTAACCTCTGAAAGTGGTAACATTAGATCTCTTTAGCATCAGTGAGAGGAAATAGACCCATACAGTATATGATTGACCTTACTTACCTCACATGTCTGCCTCAGGATGAGATGAATTGTTACTTAGAAGCATCTGCTTCTCCTCACTGCCTACATAAAGAGATAAAGATTACTACTTTAGGTGTAGACCATTAAAGACATCTTCCCAACAGGAAGCTAACCAGCTAGAATGACCCATGAAATGGTAGTTATGACTTCATTTCTCAAGTGCCTTCACTTTAAAGGAACAAAAGGCATAAAAAAGGAAAAAGTTCTTAAAGATCACTAAATAGGATCTGTTTGTTTATAGTACTGAGAATACAGAGGGGGCAGCGAGGCAATTTAACTTAGATTATAATGGATTTCTGAATGATTAACTTTTTTTTAAATCCATCCATAATTTATGCCAAATATTAGTGACTTTACATCAAGATTAAAGGTATGGTAAAGGAAAAATAGTATTGAAGCTGATTAGCCACCAGTGATTTGACTTAAGTTTGAATTAGTATTTTCAGGAAACAAGAATATAACACCCAAGAAATCTTATACTTGAAACACAAATTTTCAACTTCATTTGTGTTATAATTTTTTAATTTTTAAAAATCTTTAAAGTGTGTAATAAAATAGAATTAAGTGTTCATAACCTTATCAATATCATACTTTCACATTTTTAGTTATCCTTTCTTACCTTTCCTGGATGTAAAGTGTAAGCAGCAACAAAGTCTTGGTTTGCAATGCATTCAGAATAATATGTTGTTGTTATTAAATATAGCCAAGCTAATGATTTAGAAGTTAGAAAAAACAGGGAAAAAAAGACATTTCATGAAGTTGTTTTCCATCCGAATCTATATTTCCATTCAGATTGAATTTATTGTTCTACATTAAAAAACAAAAGAAATCCTCCTACACTTCATTAGTAAAGGGCAGGGGGAGAGTGCTTGGTCTTTTTTGTTTGGTTTGTTGTAGCAGTCTTTTGTCTTGTTTTTGTTTTGGTTTGTTTGTTTGTTCAGAATTTTTTTTTATGTAACATCCATAACCCACTGTGTTGGCATAGTATGCCCACAAGAAGTGACTGTGAAGCAGCCCAGTATAAAGCAGATTAAGGCTCTTTGTTCTATCCTATCAACTGGCATACCCAGCTACCTCCAGCTGCTGTCTTTTTTCCCTCTTGCTGGTGGATATATGGGTAAAAACTTGTCACATTTGTTCTGCATATTCCATTCACAGAGAGCCCAGTGTACTTTGTAGTAACACTTTCAATGCTGTCCCTCACAGCATTCTCCTGGACAAGCTCTCTGAGTGTGAGATGAGCAGGTTCACAAGGCAAAAATCTTGTGACTAATGGGGCTCCAATGGTTGTAGTGAATGGAGCAACACCTGCCTGGTGACACCAGCAGTGTCCCTCAGGGCTCAGTCATGGGCCTGTTCTGTTCAGTGTTTTTGTCAGTGACCTGCATGTAGCAGTTGAGTGCACTTTTAGCAAGTTTGCTGACAATATCAAACAGGGAGGTGCTGCTGACTCTCTCAAGGGATGAGAGGCCTTGCAGAGGGATCTGCATGGATTGGAGAGCTGGGCAATCATCAGTGGCATGGAATTAAAGAAGTCCCAGTGCCTGATTGTGCACCTAGGGCAGGGCAATGCCAGGCACAGGAATACCTTGGCAGAGGAGGGGCTGGGGAGCAGCCCTGCCCTCACGGTGGCCCGGGGTGACCACGGGTTGGGCGTGAGGCGGGCACAGGGCCAGAGGAGGGGCAGTGGGAAGGGGCCGGGGGATCTGCCTGACAGTGGGATCAGGAGGGATCAGCAGTGAGCCCTGGCAGCCAGGAGGGCAAACACCATCCTGGGGTGCATCAAACAGACATTACCCAGCTGGTCGAGAGAGGTAACCATGCTGCTATATGCAACATTTGTGTGGCCTCACCTTGAGGGATGTGTGTGTTTCCACTCCCCATGATGTAAGAAGAAGGTCCTTGAATGCATCCAGAGGAGGAAGGCTAAATTAGGTGAGTCATTGGGACATCTGAACAATGCCCTTAATAGCATGCTTTAGCTGTTGGTCACCCTTAATCTGCCAGTTAGATGTGTGTGAAAGACTGGACTGCTAGTGATTAATGACTCGAACATGCATCCACTTGCGGTAACCCCTGTAAGAGGCTGGAGTATTAGTACTAACAGCTTAAACCACCCACTTGGTAGTGAATGCTTTGGTAGTGATGGAAAGAGTGGCCTCTCAGGTGCAGAAAGGCATGCACATCTGAGGCTACAAGCTGGATTTCCAGATAAGGGAAGAGACTGATAAGAAGCAAATCCTGTGATGTTGAAAGAGTCCTTATCATGCCAAAACTCTCCCTTACATAATGACTCATCTGTGAATATTCCTCTTCCAAGTAGTGAAATATTCACAGGTAGGGTAAAGGTATCTCATCTGATGGGTCATGATTGATTCAGCTACACTGAAAAGACAGCTGCAACATCTTAGCAGATGTCAAAGAGTCCTTATCCATAGTATTATGGATGCAGTGTGAAACTGTGCCTCAGGGGAGGCACATGGGTGTTCAGACCTGAACCCATGTGAATATAAGCCAAATAGATTTTGTGAAGGGAAGGGAAGGGAAGGGAAGGGAAGGAGGAAGAGGGAAGGGAAAAGGAAAGAGGGAAGGAAAGGTACATGCATTTTGCTACAGTTGTTTGGTTGGAAGGAAGGAAAGAAAGAAAGAAGGCTTGATGAAGAAGATAGTAACAAAGAGACATAATGAAGATACTGAAGGGAACTGTGTAAGGCATCTAAAAATGTCATAAGAAAAACTTCTGTAGTAATTAAAAAAAGTTAATTGTTTGGTAATAGTTCTTGAAGGAGTATTTAATTTAAAACACCTTTGGAAAAGTCCTCATTTAACTCCCAGTTTACTCCCAAGGAGCTAAGTGATGCATTGTTACAATAACATATTATTGGTCCAACTCTAAAATAGTACAAATAATTATTCTTTAAGATATCACAAGTCTATAGGAGCACTTATTTACATTACAGTAAGGAATCAGCATGTTATTTTCCCTGAAAGAAATCGCTCATTATTTGTCATTCTTTGTTTTCCTCTTTCCTGAAAATTATTATGCTGTCAAGGGCTTTGGACATCAGGACTGTTGACTTTAACTCCAGAGTCTTTTATTAATAGATGTGCTAGATTTTCTTATTAAATGGAGACCCTTGAGAGGACTGCTATGCTAGGATGAATTAACATCTAGATTAACTCCCAATAATTTTAAGAAGTCTCTTCATCTTCTATTGGAATTAAAAGGTAAGTACATAGAAATGCCCATGAGGTTTAATATTTCTAAAATTAAGCCAGAGAAATATTCAGAAAAGTACTGAGAAGTGTGCTATGTGAGAAGCCACTCACCTTCATATGGGAAAAAAATGAGACTCAACAAGTCTAAAGGGAATTAAAGGAAAAGCTGTAAAGGTATTAAATAAGATGAAGGCTAAAAATATTTTTTTTTGTTACATTTAACATTATCAGGCTTATAATTGTTTTAGGATACTAACCATATGGATCAGCAGGAGATGTAGATTTGTATTAGAGGTTATTCATTCCTTTGAATTGAGAACACGATGTGTTGTGGCTTTTTATTAACATTAAACAAGGTAGGAAATGAAATCTCATTAAGATTAATGTTAAATTATAGTGGTGAAAACTTTGTAGATATGCTAAAGGATCTTGGGCATGTAAATACTTTCCAAAGATCTAGCACAAATTTGAAAAGAAATATATTTCAAAGTTTTCAACTAAACTTTAAGAAACTTGTTTCTGCTCCATTTGCCTAAGAGATTCAAAGGTAGATCTGGGCAAAAGGGAACTGAACCTCTTCTGTCTCTGAGTATTGCTCTTAACATGATCAGTTTCTCTTTTTCCAGATGTACTTAGGAAGAAAAAATACTGCTAAATTTGAGAATGGAAAGCAGAGAGCAAAACCACCTCCCTTTGAGGAAGAGACTCAAGGCACATATCTCAAGTGAAGTGACACCCTGCCCAGCAGCACTGAGCTGTGTGGTTTCAAATGTCCTACTATCTTCACATTTCTCAGCTGCCTAATGTAGGGGGATGCTCATTCAACATACTGTGGGATTGTTGCTGTTTGGGTTTTCAAATGTATGCAACACTAGATATTTAACCTTTCTCGTACGTTGTCTGGGGAGCCTGGGTATGATTTTCATCCAAACAGATATTCGTGGTTTTAATAATCAAACTCTGAAATTGTGGAGTTTTCAGTATAGATTTAGTACCAAAGGAAAAACAGTTTTGTCCTTAGTAAGAAATAAAACAATATTGACTTAAGTATATTGAGTGCTTGTGTTTTGTCAGGAGAAGAAGAGGAGGAAGGGGAAAGGGACTACAACAATGACAATGACTTCAATAGAAGTGAACTGATTTGGCCATCAAATATTGTTGTATGGTTCATTAATCCTGGAAGTACATATTTTCAGAAGCAGTGAGACATTATTTGACTGACAGAAAAGCTGTTTATATATTGACAAGTACAGAAAGTTTGTTTGCCCTACACAGAAATGGAGAATATATAAGTGGTACATAAAGGGAAACAACTAACCTCAATAAATCAGCAGTCTCTGTATAAAGGAGGTAGACTTTTTAATGTAAGAGGCACCATCCTAAAACTTCTCAAGTGTATAGATCTCATAAAAATATCCCAGTAATTATTACTGATATTAATAAATGAATGGCTTCTCTTGGAAAGGTGTTTTTCTAAACCCCTCTGAATCCTGCTCTTTGACATCCCCAAATACTGGATGAGATGTTTAGTGACTACTGTTCATTTAAAGGCTGTATAGAATTATAAGATAAGATAAGAAAAAGAAAAGGGAAAGATAAGAAAAAGACTATAAAACACACATAGTAGAGTAACGTCTTTTTGGTTTATACTGTATCTGGCCTGATTCACAATTGCTGTCAATGAAGAACAAGAATAAAGGTGATTAAAAAGGAATGGTTTTGATATAATACTGTAGAGAAAAACCTGTTGTTGGGATTGGTTATTGTTGCCTACTTTGCAGAGGAGCAATTGCCAATGTGGGCAGGAAATTTCCTCACGTTTCCCAACCATCAATATGCTACTGCAAACCAATGTCATACAGACACACTTACATAGAGAGTGACCAAAGAATTTAAAAACATATCATGGCTGTAACTTCACCATCACATCCTAGAAGTCTCGCTATTTCTGAAGTGTGCCTGCATTTCACTTTCATGTAGCAGCTACTTATGACCAGAAATCATTTCTATATAAGCTGTCCAATGGGAACATAAAGCTATAATTATAATGCACAGATATCCATTGAACACCTTATGATGACAAGATGTATTCATTATACTACCGACAAGCCTAAATGCCCTGCATCAGATATTTTTAGCAGTACAATATCTTACATATGCTTACTCACATAAATATACTCCCTTAATTGAAATATATTTGTGCCATACAGATAAAATCCAATGAAACATTAACAAATATTAAAGGTTTTGGGGACCTTTAAATTTTACTGTCTATTAGTAGACATCGAAGAACTTTCTATTTGGAAGACAAGGCATGTAATTTTGGCAGGCTTGCACATTTTATGTTAATATTTTTGAATAAGTCCAAAGTATAACTAGTGTTTGGAAATTGTCTTTTATGGACTTCAATTTGAATAGCAAGAGTTTTTTTCAATACAGCTACCAACTAATATACAAAAGCCTTTTCCAGCATGAGACTATGATTAATGATAGCCTAAGCATCATAGGTATTTTCTAATGAAAAGAACACCTCATAACATGAAAAAGAGGTGCATTCAAAACTGTAGACAAAAAAATTACAAAAGCAATGCAAGCAAACACCATAAAAATGCCTTAGCAATCAAAGTAGAGCTAGAGAAATAAAAAAGAAAAATAATTCAGACCATTACTCTAAGATGTGATAAAAGAACTTAAAAGTTGTGGTGAATGATGCGTTTATGGGCAGAGAGAGAAAACATATGATATGCATGTAGAGCTGAGATAGCTGAGAAAAACTGCTCAATGGTTCTAAAATAATAGAAAAATATTTCAATTTATTTTTATGCATCTTAGAAAGCAAACACATGCAAGAAACTTGAAAGAATTAGAGAGGATATGTGAAGTAGCGAGAGATATATTTTTCTTCTAAAGAGATTCCTCATGTTTATAATTTCCTTGGAAAAATGAGTTTCAGTGACTGTGTCAGTGCAAAATGAGAACTGCAATACAATGCAGAGACTCTCAATGATCTCACTAACCAGGAGGAAAGCTTGTCTTTCTCTCTGCATAAATGCCTGGTTGAATGTCTGAAAGACAGATTTCTCACCTGTGAAAATTACTCTCTAAACAGGGAAAGTATCTAATTTTCAAGATTTGATACTTAATGTACAACTTGACAAACTTTTTATAATGTATTATTCTCCTTTTTTTATTTTTCTCAATAAGGAAAACTTCAGATTTTGATAAATAATTTTTTTAGTGAGTGTTTTAGCTAGACGTTTTGTCCTGGAAGTTTCCACTGGCTGAAAGTAATAATCATAACATGATTGAAACCAAGAGTGATTCTGAAAAATCCGTTCTAGTCATGTCTGAGCAGGAAAATGCAAATCTACTCTCTTTGTGAGAATTTTATCCAACTGTGCAGACACAGTCATATGCACACAGGTTATAAATGATGTGTGAGGTCCAGTCAAGTCCCAAAGCACTAAATCTTTTCTTCTTTTGCACTAGTCAACATCAGAGAAGACTCAGTCTTCTGTTGCCATTGAATAAAGCTGTCTGTCTCAGTGAAACCTATTTGGCAAAGCTGCTAGTAAACTAACTGTGGTTGGAATAATCTCTGATATATCTCTACCTTTTTTTTAGGAGACCTTTATTTACCACAGAAATAGAAAATGTTTTGGTGCTCAAATTATACTTAGGACATTCTGCTCTTTTATGAATAAAGTGGAACAAGACAGATGAAAATGCAGTAGATAACCTCAGACAGAAGTCATCCACCTAAAATTCCAGAATTCAACAAAAACTTCTGCACCATACTTTGGGTCCAAGATTAGGTCAATTATCCAAAATATGTGATATACAGAAGTGAAATAGTTCTACTTTTTCCAGCTTTGTTTTTGTTGTGGGAAAGAAGGTAGGTGGAGAACAGTTGGAGCTCACAGAACATATGTTGTTTCTTGCTATGCAGCACAGCACAAAAAGTTAATTAGGAAAATAAAAAAATGTTGTCAGTATCATCTAAAGCTTTGCTCTTCAGCTTTTTTGCGTTATTCTATCATATTACACTGGAAAAAAATTAACATATTCTATTCAGGCTACTAGAAACCCTGTTCCACTTGACTATAAAAAGGACGATGTGGTCATCTCACCAACTTTAGGCTGATCCTTCATCAAAGCTCTGACCTGGCCAATGAGAAGCTTGGAGCCAAAGCAACTGAAGAGATCAAGTCATGACATTTTCAGAAATGCTCTATGGAGTATGTTGCCCACAAACTATGAACTATACTACTGGCTACAGATCAGATACTTTCTGGTCTGCCTGTGAAATCAGCTGTGGGGTTGGCAAGGAGGGAGCCAAGGGGTTCTGGGGTCCAACCTTCCACCTCCTTACCTACCCATTCTATACTGAGTTTTAATGAGCTTTTCAGTGTGCAGAAATTCTGCCTCACCTTTTTTTCTGACATCTTAGTTTTTTCAGTACCTCTCCTATGAAGACTGGCTTAGAGTTTAGGGGTTTCCGCCTGAAGAAGAGAAGACTCCAAAGAAACTGTTAGCAGCCTTTCAGTAACTAAAGGGAGCTTATAAAAAGGAAAGAGAGTAACTTTTTACATGAGCAGATATTGATAGGATAAGGACAAATGGTTTTAAAGTCAAAGAGGAGACATTTACTTTAGAAGTTAGAAGGAAGTTCTTTATTCACAGGGTAGTGAGGCACTATAACCAGTTTTCCAGAGAAGTTCTGGATGCTCTATCCCTGGAAGTATCCGTGGGGCCAGACTGGATGAGGCCCTGGACAGCCTGGTGTAGTGGGTGACAACCCTTCCCATTGTGGGGTGGTTAGAACTAGATGATCTTTAAAGTCCCTTTCCACCCAAGCCATTCTATGATTCTAAAGTTGCCACACCAGGTGTGCTGCTGCAAGCAGTCTGTGCAGCTTTGCACATACAGACATGGTTAAAAATAGTCCCTAAAGCTATGGATTTTTCAGTCTGGTGTTGTAGGATAAAGTTATATGAGAGTGGGATTTGTATAGTCCTCCCACTAACCGGTCTGCTACTTTTAATGTCCAAGAGATAGTTTAGGTCATCTATTTTACAGTCCAGTTTCAAAGAGCTGGTGGTTCACATAGTTCAGGGCAAGCTGTGGGCTTCAGCAATAAGCTGAGCTTACAAAAAGGAGGAAGGGAAGACTGGAGTGGCTTACATTGGCCTTCTGTTAAAAGTAATGTAGTGTTAAACACTGCTGCTCATTCAGGCTCCTTTCCTATGTCAGTTTAAACTAGTATAAATACTGGAGAATTTAAGTAGTCAAGTTAAGGATCTGCCTTTCTTTCTACCAGTTTCATTGTAGGGTGGTCACTGCTAATTAGGGGTGAAATTAAATACTAAGAATATAGTATCTAAAACTTGTAAACAAAGTTTTTCTATGCTTGCTTCTTGGAGTTTCCAAGCACTTTAATCTTTGGACAGATGGTGGGATGAAGATTTTAGCATCTATATGACAAGCATAAGGTCCTCAAGGGCTCCACAAAGGCTTCAGTCTCTCTGCATCTCATTTAATCGCACATATTTTTTTCCTTACAAATACCTATGTGCAGGAAAGAGACAATAACAATTAGTCTTGGTCAAGAATTTGATGTGAGGACAACATTCTTCAAAAACAAAAATTGATTTATAGACGTCTGTGTTGTGGAAATTAATTTTAATGGATAATTTTAATAAACTGTTAATTTCTTTTAGATAGCATTGAAAAAAAATCATTCTGGCAAGCTCAAGGTAATGTCCTCTTTTGCATTTTGATCTTAATATTGTCATGTATGATTAAAAGAAGATAAATAAAAGCTGAAGTGTTGCAATCAAAAGGAAGTACTCAATTGCATCAAAGTGTCTTAATCTTATCAAAGTGGAGCACAAGCATAAAATTCTTTGAGCTCTGTAAAAAATGTAAAAAAAAATTTCTTGATCAGAAAACATTTACTTTACTTCCTACTTTTATTTCCAGTCAATTGAAACAAAATGTCAGAATACGGTAGTTTCTCCCTGACTACTCTGCTGTTATTTTAATTTGGCCAGATAAGGTGCAGAGAGTGTGTTCCACAGACAAATAATGCAATGATACAGCAGGTGTGGTTTCTGTTGATTTATTACAGGTGGGTAGACAAGCTACATCTTCAAAACTGGTGGCAAAGTAGTTTGCCTTCTGGACATATACTAAAGAGTGCTTCTGTGATTCTTTCTTTACGTGGTTTCATGATTTGAGCTATCCTGGATTACAGCCTGTTTCAGCCAGTTACAGAAAGGTATTAAATAAGGAGAAAAGGAGCTCAGATAGAGACTTCTTCAGGAGAAGAGATCAGTAAGGACTGGTAAGGACTCATCAGCTGGAGACAGCTGTTGAGAGGGACACTGAAGAAAGATATAAAATCATGGATGACACAGAGAAGGTATTAGAAAAAACTGGTAAGTATTCCTCACAGAAAAAAAAATAGGCAATTGATTCAGAATTTTTCATACACTACAAATTTAATTTGGGAGTTCATTGATATTCTTTATGCTTTATGTAACACAAATCATTCCATAAACTACCAGGAAATTTCTCTCGTGGAGGAAATGTCTTTCAAGAGCTACCAATCACAACCAGGCAAGTACAAAAGTACAACTTCTGTCTCAGCCAGGTAAGCTGATAGCTGGAAGCTGAGACCAAATATTTTGTGAAATGTTATTCTGCTTTAGCTGTTTTTCCTTCTTTTCATAAGCACCTGAAGATTATGCAGGCTTTTGGATGATTTCTGTAGGGTTCTTTTAATACTTGGTGGGAATAAAGGTCTTCAATACAGAAAATAAATTTTCAGTGTCCCAACGGTCACTGGACAGCCTTCACATATATCAGAACCTTTTTGGAAAGCATGAATAGCTGGTGATACTTTGGAAAACACAAGGTTATCAGCTTGTTCATGTGCACCAATGATGAAACAGGACTGTCAACTTTTAATGTGAAGAACATGTTCCCTTCTTTTTGGTTGCTTGTTCCTAGCTAAATGGCTGATTTCCTCTCTGCATCAAAGCAATCACTGACATCTCTTGTGAAAGTAAGCTGTTAAATGCCTAAAACTGTTGGATAGTGGCATGGAAAACTCATTTTGTAGAAGCCACATGTCTAGATCTATGTCTGACAAATTTAACATAACTAAATCTTAGCAGAGAGGGGTTTTTTTGGTAACTATAGAGAAATTAGACATTCGTATTTCAGTGGGCAGTTCATTTAAATTGCAAGACGTCCCTTTTCCTCAGGTTAAAGCTGGTACAATGTAAAGTTAGAAAAAATCCTCTTGAATGCATCATGCTGAGTGAATTATCCTCATTCTTGTAACACCATTGCAAGTGATATAATTAGCAGTGCTAGCAAGGGCATTGTCTATAAGGTCAGCTTCACTGTATTCTGGCCACCTTAATTACCACCACACTTCTCTGAAAATTGAACTCCTTGTACTCTCTTCTGCCCCCCTAAAAATTATGTCTTCCTTCTCCTTTTCAAATATGAAAATATGACTTCTCTGTGTTCTCCACGTGTATTTTTGCAAAGCTAAACTCAATACATTCTGCCTTCTCTATTTTCCCTCTCTGTACAGCGGGCTGTATTTTAAAGCTACTGTCAGGGCCTTTTAGTTCCTAGGAACAATGGCTACAGACAGTGTGGTGGATGGCCCCACCATTGCTGCAAAAATTTCTTTAAAAGGGAGGGAAGGATCCCCTGGGCTGAGGAACCCTGGAACGAGTCCTGTTCAGAAAAAAAGCCTGCATACCTCTGGAAACAAAGGAAGCTNAAAGGAAGCTGGCTCTACTTATTGCTTCTTCAGGAAGGCGATTCTGTAATCAAACTTGTTTTAAGGTGCAGGAAAGACTTCTAATTTTCAGCCTAGTTTTATTGAAGTAATAACCATTTCTTTTTGAAATAAGAAGCAATTGTACTTTCACAGAGGGCAGAGTGGCAGTGCCAACAATTTCACTGAGATGTTAGGCTTTTATAGCAAGAGATTATTATAAAATCTTGTATACACAGCTTTTCTTTTTCCTTTCTGGTTTTCTGGTTTTTAGCTTGTTTTGTTCCAAGTTATTTATATATCTATATCTATC
>VWYP01020878.1:0-11256 GCA_013400435.1 Pycnonotus jocosus
CCAGCCCCTCCAGGTCCCTCCTGTCCATCCCTGTAGCTCCATCACGTTCCTGGGGCAAGCTGGGATCAGGAGCTGCTGCTCAGGCTGGGTCCACCCAGCCCTGCCTTGTTTGAGGTGTCTGACTCGTCCCTGCCCTCTGGGCAGAAATAATTCTGCTTTTATCTTCTCCTCGGTGAAACACTGAATAAAATTGCTCCAACATTGAAGTTCTCTAATAAAGTTTGCTGCTTTTTTTTTTTTTTTTTTTTTAAGTGACTGACAAGTGGATAGTTTTAAATGGATTTAGTACATGATGCAATCACCTCAATACAATAAACACCATTTAAGATTATTTAATATTCTTATAATAAAATATAGTGACATCAATAATAAAATACTCTACACACTTGAAAGCTGTTAGAATTTTTGATAATTCAGAGAATTTAGAATTGGTTTGGATTGGAAGGGATTTTAAAACTCATCATCCCACTGTCCCAGGCTGCTCCAAGCCCAGTGTCCAACCCAGCCTGGGACACTGCCAGGGACATGCAGGGGTGCTGCAATTCCCACATTGTGGAATGTTGCACCTTTTTGGGGTGCAGCAAATATTTTTTGGGGTTTGGAAAGGACCAGGCAGACAGTCTGAAGGTCAGCATGCAAAAATCTCTTTATTCTGATTTTCTGACTCCATTTCTATCCACTGTACAAAGGGGGCCAATTATTGGCCAAAGCAGAACATCCCATCCCTTGGATTGGTGTTCATCCCAATCACTCAAATATTCTATCAGAACTAAAGAATGTAAACATTTCTTATTTACATGAAAATGGCTTGGGAACTCAGCTCAGAGTTCCAAACCATCAGAAGGCTTTCTGCTTTAATTTCAAGAGCAAGTCTGAGACAGGTAAAATCAGAGCCACAGTGGAATTTCCCCTGGCCAGGAGCCACAGCAGGGCCAGAGCAGTTCCAGCAGGGCTGACACCAATTCCAGCCCAAGTGTCCCTCCCTGGAGCAGGATGAAAGGGAAATGCTGGATGCAGGGCTGGAATCCAGAGCTGGAATCTCTGCAGTGCCCTCCCAGCTGGGAGATCCCCAGGGAGCAGCACGGGCACGGAGATCTTCCCCAACATTTGGAGGAGTTTGTTCTGCAGATTTTGTTTTAAGCTACCATGGTTGAAAATAAATAAATACTGAAGGGCAATTTTAGCAGCGTGATTCTAATTTGTTTAATCAGATTATGTTGTTTTCTTCACTGCTGCCTTCTAATTTGGATATATGAAAATGAAATTAATATCAGATTCCCATATTTATTCAGCCTTAATGAGATGATTGGGATGGGTTGCCAGAGCAGAGCCTTTTAAATGGGGCTAAACTTCACTTCCTGGGATGTGCCTTCCACAAGGGCTCCCTTCCCTCCTGAAGTTGGGAAAATGATCCAGAAGGTGACCTTTGCTCCTCGTCATTCCAGAATTGTTCAGCAGCAGCTGCTGCAAGGTTTGACAGCACCAAACACAGGAGGGAATGGCCTTAAACTGCCAGAGGGCAGGGAGGGATGGGAGATTGGGAATTGGGAATTGCTGGCTGGAATGGAATTGCCAGAGCAGCTGTGGCTGCCCCTGGATCCCTGGCAGTGCCCAAGGCCAGGTTGGACATTGGGGACAGTGGGAGGTGTCCCTGGGACAGTGGGAGGTGTCCCTGCCCATCCAGGGGTGGCACCGGGTGGGATTTAAGGTCCCCTCCAACACAGGGCATTCCATGATTTGATGGTTCTGTGCTTTAAATCTCCTGTCCAGCTCTGCCCATCCCTGGCACAGACAGGAATGTCCCTGGCACAGGCAGGAGTGTCTCTGTCACAGTCAGGACTGTCCCTGTCCTTGTCCCTGTCCCAGACAGACAGGAGTGTCCCTGACACAGACATTAATGTCCCTGTCCCTGTCCCTGGCACAGACAGGAGTGTCCCTATCCCAGTCACAGACAGGAGTGTCCCTGTCACAGTCAGGACTGTCCCTGTCCCTGTCCCTGTCCCTATCCCAGTCACAGACAGGAGTGTCCCTGGCACAGTCAGGAATGTCCCTGTCCCTGTCCCTGTCCCTGTCCCTGTCCCTATCCCAGTCACAGATCCCTGGCCAGGGCAGGTTTATGGGATCCCAGGTTTATGGGATGTCTGCCTGTTTGCAGCACTCTGCAGACTCTCATGTAATTGCTGTGGGGTTCGTTTGACTTTTCCTTAAACCTCTGAGCAGCTCCTCACCTGATTATCTCCATTGTGAATCCAGCCTTGTCTATCCGATAATATTTCCCACTCAATCAACACATGCCTCCAACTTGTAATTATCCTGGGAAATGTTTTCATAATGTACAACCCTTCACCTTTTTGCTGCGCTGATTTATTGCCTCCGAGTTAAACCTTGATGTTCAATTTCCCGCCGTTGTTATTAACATCTCCTGCTAGAGAAAATAATTCCGCTGAAATTTCATGGGAAAATGAATCAAAACGTGCTGATATTTACACACAGCCTTTTAATCACTTCAAACATAGGGAAGTTTTTGATTTGAAATTACAGTAATTTTATTGCAATTGTCCTTGGTATTATCCCCAGCCGTAATTAGGAATATCCACAGAATTAACGGGCTGGCAGCTCCTTCCACCAGCAGTAAATAACACCTAAGATGGAAAGAAACACCAATTGCTGGTTTGAATACCAGGCTCCTGCAGGGTTTGAGTAACAAGGAGTTTGTATCCACGTCCTTGGGTTTTCTTTGGAGTCAGGAGTGGCAGGGAAAGAGTGGGACAGATGGGGATGCCAGCCCTCATCCCATTCCAGGCTGGGGATCTGCCTTCCTCCCTCCAGGCTCTTCCTCTGCATCCAGAGGGGTTTGGGATGTGCTGAACACAGCAGGGCAGGGGGGCTCTGCAGGCATTTACACACCTGAGTCATGGAATCAGGGAATGACAAATCATGGAATTAGGGAATCATAAATCAGGGAATCACAAATAACAGAATCAAGGAACTACAGATCCCAGAACTAGGGAATTACAAATCCCACAATCAGGGAATTACAAATCCCAGAATCGAGGAATCACAAATCCCAGAATCAGGGAATGACAAATCATAGAATTAGGGAATCATAAATCACTGGATCAGGGAATCACAAACAACAGAATTAGGGAATCACAGATCCCAGAACCAGGGAATCACAAATCCCACAATCAGGGAATGATAAATCATAGAATTAGGGAATGATAAATCACTGCATCAGGGAATCACAAATCTGAGAATCAGGGAATCACAAATCACAGATACCTGTGCAGTCCATGCACACACAGCCCTGCAGTCCATGCACACACAGCCCTGCAGTCCATGCACAGATACCCATGCAGTCCATGCACACACAGCAGTGCAGTCCATGCACACACAGCCCTGCAGTCCATGCACACACAGCAATGCAGTCCATGCACACACAGCAATGCAGTCCATGCACACATACCCATGCAGTCCATGCACACACAGCAGTGCAGTCCATGCACAGATACCCATGCAGTCCATGCACACACACAGCAGTGCAGTCCATGCACACACAGCAATGCAGTCTATGCACACACAGCAATGCAGTCCATGCACACACAGCAATGCAGTCCATGCACAGATATCCATGCAGTCCATGCATCCCCAGCTGCTGCAGCTCCATTCCCAGCCAATCCTGCTCAGCCCATCCAAGGCTCCAGCAGCCTCCACGGTGCCCAGCCAGGGTGGGAGGGCGGTGCCAGGAGCCCTCAGAGCAGATGGGGATGGATGACCCTCATTTCAGCACCGAGGAATCCAATAAAAACAATGTTGTTACACTTTAACGCATTATCTGTCAGGATAATGATATTTTATTCACCATTCCCAGGAACGTTCTCCCTCTCACAGACAGGGCTGGAAGGAGCAGCCCAGCACAATCCTGGGGCTCCTCAGCAGCTGCCAAGCAGCAGGAGAGGCTCCTGTGGATGCTGGTGTTGGGCACACCGCTCCTCCAGAGCTGCTCTGCTCTGCCTCTGCTGCTCTGTTTGCTCTCCAGGATGCAGCAGAACCTGCTGAAGGCCCAGAGAGGGGGGAAAGCTGGGAATGAACAGCTCAGGTTGTCCTCAGCTGCACCCTGCGCCTCCTGGGATGCATCTCTGGGACATCCTGCTCAGGCAATCCCCCCAGGCTCCCTCTGGCTGCCCCCACAGCTTCTCCCTCTCCCAGAAGAGCTTCTCCCTCTCCCAGATGACCTTTTCCCTCTCCCAGATGACCTTTTCCCTCTCCCAGAAGAGCTTTTCCCTCTCCCAGAAGAGCTTTTCCCTCTCTCAGAAGAGCTTTTCCCTCTCTCAGAAGAGCTTTTCCCTCTCCCAGAAGAGCTTTTCCCTCTCCCACAAGAGCTTCTCCCTCTCCAGACCCATCCTGGGACCCGGGGCTGCTCTTTCCCTCCTCCCCAGGCTCTGGGCACTGCACAGCTCTCGGCTGTCTCTGCTCCATCCCAGGATTTTGTTTTCCTCACATCCTTCCCTGGCTCCCTCCTCCCACTCTGGTTCTCACCATTTCTCTGCCTAAAGCATCTCCTGGTTCCTGTGAGAGCTTTGCCTGGATTCTGCCCCTTTGGGGTGGGATTTTCCTGCCTCCCATGGACCCAGCAATCTCCTGGTTGGACTCAAGGAGTTTTAGAGGTTTTCCCCAACCTGAATGATCCCATTATTCCTTTCCTCCCCAGTATTTCTCTGCCCTTTTCCCAGCTGCAGCCTCCCATTTCATTTATTTCAGCCCATTTTGGGTCCCCCTCAGGGGTTGTGTTTCCACAGGCAGCGTTCCCTGGCTGTCCCTGAGCACAGGGCCAGACCCAGTTACGCCCCAACAGCCACAAAAATGCCCAAAATCTTATCCCAAGACACAATTCACTCCCCTCCTTCTCCCTCACAGCCTGCTGATGCACTGATCCGTAAAACTTATGAGAAATATTTATAAAGGTGACAGCCCTGACACGGGGAATTAAATCACAATACCACCATGTGCCAATTTAGCAGCTTATGAAGTTCAAGTGGAAAACCCCACCAAAAACAGATGAGGAACTGTCACAGCTGAGAAAAACAAGAGTGTGAGGAGAGCTGGAGCTCGGGGCTGGCTGCGTGTGCCGAGCAGCAGGAGGGTGCTGTGAGCCAGGGGACAGGGCTGGCACAGGGCAGTGCCACCCTGGCAGGGCTGTGTGGGAGCCAGGAGAGCTCCTGCAGCCACAAAGGAGGGGATGGAGCAGCAAAAACAGCGCACCAGAGGCAGCTCGGTTGTTGTTTTTTATGTTAGAGGGTAACCAGATCTGTTCTCTGGGAAAAGGTGGGCACAGCAAAGCACCCAGCACAAATCCCTGAGGGTGGGAGCTCTCCTGGCATCTGGAACTGCACAGGCTCTGCCCCCGGGCACCTCTGCCCCAGGGCTGTCCCCAGACAGGCAGGGTGACACACCTGACAGAGCCAGAGCCACCACAGGAACACCCAGAGCTGTCCCCAAATAGGCAGGGTGACACACCTGACAGAGCCAAACGCCAGCACAGGAACACCCAGAGCTGTCCCCAAACAGGCAGGGTGACACACCTGACAGAGCCAAACACCAGCACAGGAACACCCAGAGCTGTCCCCAAACGGGCAGGGTGACACACCTGACAGACCCAAAAACCAGCACAGGAACACCCAGCTCTGCCCCAGAGGGTGACACACCTGACAGAGCCAGAGCCACCACAGGAACACCCAGAGCTGTCCCAGAGCTGTCCCCAAACGGGCAGGGTGACACACTGACAGAGCCAGAGCCAGCACAGGAACACCCATGGCTGCCCCAGAGCTGTCCCCAGAGGGTGACAGACCCAAAGCCAGCACAGGAACACCCATTGCTGTCCCAGAGCTGTCCCCAGAGGGTGACAGACCCGACAGACCCAAGCCCAGCTGGCTCTGCTGCTCCCCTCTCCTGTGGGTGCCTGGGTAACAAATTGTACAGGAGATTTACAACCACAGAAACACTGAATCATGGACTGCCCTGTGCTGGAGGGGACCTCAGAGCACACCCAGTGCCACCCCTGCCATGGCAGGGACACCTCCCACTGTCCCCAGTGTCCAACCTGGCCTTGGGCACTGCCAGGGATCCAGGGGCAGCCACAGCTGCTCTGGCAATTCCGGCCCAGCCAGCAATTCCCAATTCCCAATCTCCCAGCCCAATCTCCCCTTTTCCAATCTGAAGCCATTCCCTGTGTCCTGTCCCTCCAGCCCTTGTCCCCAGTCCCTCTCCAGCTCTCCTGGAGCCCCTTCAGGCCCTGCCAGGGGCTCTGAGCTCTCCCTGGATCCTTCTCCTCTCCAAGGGAACATTCCCAGCTCTCCCAGATTTCCTCACAGCTCACACAGCATCTTCCACTGAGAGTTACTTGACATGGTTTTTATTTTTTTATTTTAAACACACTAACCCAATTTTTAGGCAATTAGAAAAGAAAATGTTGCAATTACTATTAATTTGTGTTCTGGTCTAGTCGTGCTGTCATGTGCCTCCTCTGAAAGAAAGCAAAAGGAAAAAAGCCCTTGTGGGCTGATTCCCTACCCAGGCACCGTGTCTATTGAGAGACAAATAACCTTGATGTGCAGACACTTATCAGAGTTAAAAATCTCCTGATTCACAAATTAATGTGGGAATATTAATGAAGAGCATCTTGTTGTACCCAGGCACTCCCTGCTCTGAGGGCTGCAGGTTACCTGAATTTTATAATGAAAACCTTCAGAGTCAAAACAATGGGTGAAGGTAAAAGGAGTTTAATTCAATGTTGTATTTTCTATTCAGCTTGCATGACAAGGGTTGCAGGAAGAAAGCTGAGCTGCCAGCTCTGGGCAATTCCAGGGAAAGCAGGCTAAGGTGTGAAAAATGCTGGAGGGAGCAGGAGCTCCTGTGTGCCCGGCTCTGGATGCTCTGCTCCTCCTCCCCCAGGTGTGAAACCTCACCTGGGGCCTGTTCCCCCAGCAGCCAGAGGGAAACTGCATTTCAGGGCAGAGGTGAGAACAGGAGCCACATCTGAGCCCTGCTGTGTCAGGAAATAACCCCAACCCACCCCGGGTGCCCCCTGAGTCACTGAGTGCAGCTTTGGGAACCTCGCTGTGCTCGGGTCTCTGAGCTGCCTGGGGCCTGCCCAGATCCACAGAAGCTGTGCCAAGGAACTGGGAGGAACTCTGGAGTTCTGCATTCCCATTTCCCTGTGTGGCTGGGGGAGCACAGCTGGGGTCACACAGAGCCCTCTGAGCAGCTCTCCAGGGACTCGGTGGCTAAAAATTCATTTGATCTGAGTCTGTTTAAAAATTCCTTTGTCATGGACTCAGGGAAACAGATTTTGCATTGGCAAGGAGATTATTCCATTATTTAATACATCCCCCTGCTTCTAATTCCTCTGATTCTGATACATGGAGCCACTTGGTGAAGTACTGCAGTCATTAAACAATGGAATTAATTGGAACTGGACGTGGATTGGGAGCCCCTGCTGGTCTGTCTGCATGGGGAGGATTCTCCTCACAGGGGCTGCCCTGGTGAAAGAATCCTCCATCTTGACTCACACGTATCACTGTATACCAAAATCTCCAATCCAAGTTTTTCACCCTGTGGGATCACAGACCACCATTCAAACTCCTCACTCACAGCCCCAGTGCTGTCACTCAATTTTGGGAGCCTGTCCCAAGGTCTCAGGTTCAATGTGGTCCCTGCCTGAGGGTCAGCACCTTTTAGCACAGAAAGCCTGGGATTCCCAGCCTCCAGGGTTCCTGCAGGAAGGGACCTTGAATCCTTAAATCCTTAAATCCTTGAATCCATAAATCCTTGAATCCTTAAATCCCGTCCCAGCCCTGCCATGGCAGCCCCTCGGATCCCATTCCCAGGCAGGACGGGCTGCACACCCTCACCCACCCTGGGGCAGGGGGCAGCAGCTGGGCACTGCCAGTGGGGCCCTGCTGGAGCAGCACCAGGGCTGCTCTCTGTGCCCCCCTGCACCCTCACCCACCCTGGGGCAGCAGCTGGGCACTGCCAGTGGGGCCCTGCTGGAGCAGCACCAGGGCTGCTCTCTGTGCTCCCCTGCACCCTCTCCCTGCCCTCCTGCCCTGGGAGGGGTCAAACACTCCCCAATTTCCATCCTGAGGGAGGAGCTCACTCTCTGAGCCCTTATTTTGGACCCTTTCTGGCCATGGGCAGCTCCAGATGCTGGATGCTCCCCTCCATCCAGGCAAAGCCCAGAATCCCTTCAAGGAGCTGTCACAGACACCTGAGCCCTGCCTGGCTGAGCTGAGGCTCCTCTGCAGAGTTCTCTCTCTCTTTTGTTCTACATCTGATTCCTGCATCGAGGCTCCTGCTGTAACTTTTTAAAATGTCATTCCTGGCATTACTTGTTGGATTGAAAATGTTATTTAAATGCATTTCACATGGACATTTATTACCAAGCTGGAAGGAAAACATTCTCTGGGAAGTTTGCACAAGTTATGAACTTCACGTTTGAATTTAATGGCTTTGTGGAATTGCATTGTGAGAAAACATTATAAATATGAGAAATAAAAAATATTTCTAAAGATATTGTACAGCCTTGTGGATTTATCTCCCTCTGTTTACTCCATTGCTCTGAGGGTCCATTAAGGCAGCAGTAATCTCACCCTAAAGACAGGATGTCATTTCTTATATCTGCATTCTGCTGCCACCCTTTAAGTGGGCTCCAAAGATCCACAAATGGCAAATAAACAAAACAACACAAAAGAAATCAAACCAAGAGAAAACAGCCCAGAACCTGTGGGGAATCTCAGAGGAGCTTTTTCTTTGTCAGGCTTAATCCCCCTGCTCTGGGAGCAAATATCCTGGGAGATGAGAGAGCCTGGACAGGGACTGGGACAAGGGCTGGAGGGACAGGACACAGGGAATGGATCCCACTGCCAGAGGGATGGGATGGATGGAAAATTGGGAATTGGGAATGGCTGGCTGGGCTGGAATTGCCAGAGCAGCTGTGGCTGCCCCTGGATCCCTGGCAGTGCCCAAGGCCAGGTTGGACATTGGGGACAGTGGGAGGTGTCCCTGGGACAGTGGGAGGTGTCCCTGCCATGGCAGAGGTGGCTCTGGGTGGCATTTAAGGTCCTTTCCAACCAAAAGCTTTCTGGGATTCTGGGATTTTATGGCTCTGTGCTGCTTGGCTGCTCTGCTCCCAGGCTCAGCTCCAAGGTCCCTCTGGTGTCCCCCCTGTCCCTCCCCACGGCTCCTGGGCTGCCCTGGGGGCTCCCACAGAGGATTTGCTCCTCTGGGACACCGGGAAGGACAGAGGGACACGGGGCTTTGTCCAATTGTGTGGGAAATCCCTCTGGGCAGGGCCAGTGTCCAGCCAGGAGCTGGAGGAGTCCTGCAGCTCCATCCCAGTGAAGGGACAGTGTCCCCTGGGGCACAGCCCTTGGGGTCTCTCTCTCGGGGTTTGGGGGTGCAGCCTCCTTCTATCCCGAATTCCTGTCCAAACATCCCCTCTTCCTTCCCCCAAGCTGGGGTGCCAGGAAGGTGCAGCCCTCCCACTCCACCTGCTCCATATCCCCTGAACCTGGCACTTCCCCAAAGGTCAGAGGCTCCAGCTCTGCAGCCCCCTTTGACTGTTCCAGAGCTGAACTGGAAGAAAACTGGGCTGGAAATTAATCCCAAAATTCAGGAACTGCCCTTTGGCTGTTCCAGAGCTGAACTGGAATAAACCCTGCTGGAAGTTAATCCCAGAGTTCAGAACTCCCACTTGGCTGTTCCAGGGTTTCAGGAGCTGAACTGCCCAGGCTATGGATCAAACCCTGCTGGAAGTTAATCCCAGAGTTCAGGAGCTCCCTTTGGCTGTC
The DNA here is from genome assembly GCA_013400435.1 of Pycnonotus jocosus. Lineage (NCBI taxonomy): Eukaryota > Metazoa > Chordata > Aves > Passeriformes > Pycnonotidae > Pycnonotus > Pycnonotus jocosus. The sequence continues at coordinate 9,849 of VWYP01020878.1, forward strand.
TCAGGAGCTGAACTGAAACAAACCTGGCTGGAAATTAATCCCAAAGTTCAGAACTCCCACTTGGCTGTTCCAGAGCTGAACTGGAACAAACCCTGCTGGAAGTTAATCCCAGAGCTCAGGAGCTCCCCTTTGGCTGCTTCATGGTTTCAGGAGCTGAACCATCCAGGCTGTGTCACAAACCCTGCTGGAAGTTAATCCCAGAGCTCAGGAGCTCCCCTTTGGCTGTCTCACAGTTTCAGGAGCTGAACCATCCAGGCTGTGTCACAAACCCTGCTGGAAGTGGGAACAAACACTGAGCCCCATCCCAAAGCCGTTCCCACCCGGACCCTCCCGCAGGAATTGTTTGCACCGACACCAGCACACATTTCCCTGGCCCAGCCAAGGCTCCAGCTCCTGTCCCCGGCTCCGAGCATCCTCTCTGGGGTTCCCTCCTCCGCTCCCTCCTTCCTGCCCGTGCTGTGCTTGGTGCTGGTCCCTGCGGGCTCCTCCTGCCCGGGGNCCGCGGCTGTCCTGGCAGGAGCTGTGCTATTCCCTCATTAATGACACTCCCTAATTAACAATGAGGCACGTGGAGCCCAGCACAGCACAGGGGGTGTGAGGGCTGCAGTGGAGCTCTGGCAGCCTGGTCACTGCTCCCAGCAAAATGGGTTTCTGCCAGGAGTCTGAAGCTCACCTTAAGGGTGGCTTCCCTTGGAAACATTTTAATTGAGCAGTTTCAGCAGGAGGATGAAGTTAAAAAGTCAATCAACAGGGTTTGTGACGGGCCAGGAGCGGGGAGAGCAGTGCAGAACGGGGCTCTTTCTGCTGCCCTAATTCTTTTATTCTTTTACAAAAATTCAGTGTGAATTTGATGTAAATTTAACGTTTGTGAACCCATCCCTGCCCACTGAAAATCTTGGAATCGTTAATTAGTTCCTATAGGAACTGCAACAGGAGAGAGACACAGGCCAGGAGGAAGAGACAGCAGATCCCACCCGTGCCAGGGTGTGCAGGAGCAGGGACAGGGACCCCAAATCCCACCCAGAGCCACCCCTGGATGGGCAGGGACACCTCCCACTGTCCCCAGTGTCCAACCTGGCCTTGGGCACTGCCAGGGATCCAGGGGCAGCCACAGCTGCTCTGGCAATTCCAGCCCAGCCCCTCCCCACCCTCCCAGGCAGGAATTCCTTCCCAAAATCAGAGAAGGGAGGGGTTTGTGGAGCAGTGCAGGGCACAGCAGCCCTGGGCCACACGGAATTGGGAATTCAGAGCTGTTTCCATCTCCACATTGGCTGTCACAGTGTCTCCTTGCACAGGAACAGATGCCCAGGGTTCTCCTCCACGGGACCAGCCCGTTCCCAGCGCTGTCCCTGGGTTCGGTGCAGACCCGGGATGTGCTGAGCGCTGCCGGGAGGGAGGGAGGGAGGGA
>VWYP01020885.1:312-13119 GCA_013400435.1 Pycnonotus jocosus
GAGAAAGAAGGAGAAAATGAGATAAAGGTCTTGTAATTTTAAGGTCTTTTCACAGTGTAAAATCCCCAATTCAGAAAAACAAAAACATCATCTTCTGACATACTAGTTAAATTGATTGCTTATGGGAAAAATAGATTTTAGTTGCAATCCAAATATTCAGATTCAGAAGTTGGTTTGGTTTCCAAGAAAGATAGTTGCTAGCTACCAATACTATCTGGCTTTTTAAGTAGAGAAGTTGGCTTTCTGTAGCCAATTTTTCTTGCAGGAAAGAAAAGTAAATTAAACTATAATATTGCCTTTCTTCAACCTAGAATATATGTTTCAAATTCAAACCTACAGAAACATGACTGTGCAGCAGAGAAGCTGGTTTGTGAAATAACAGCTTACATAAAACCACCCAACCCATAAGGAGTTTCAACAGTAAAATAAATCCACATAAATACTAAAGAAGTGGGTTTGTAATGATATCCATGTTCTTCTTTCACATCACCTGTAAATAGAAATGTTTTTCTATTCATTGTCTTCTTTCTCATACTGTGTTTCCAATCCAACAATTCATTATATTCTGCTTCTATTGTTTCCATTTATATGACAATAAAATAGCAACAAAACAGAATAATTACTATACTTCAGTGCTATGTGTCTCTGAAAAGTTTTTCTCATCATGTTTTTCTGCAAGCAAAAGGGGTTGGCATGTTCTCACTTTACGTCTTTCACTGAAGACTGATACTACTGAAGGAAGTATTTCACCTTCACTGCTTCTGGATGTATTGGGTGATTTCAATAACTTCCAGGTCTAACAGTTTAGTTTTGTTTCTTTCTGCAGAGAAATTTTTGTCTAGGATTCTTGTCTAGGATTCTGTTCTTAGATCCTATGCATATGGTGAAAAATAATACATAGATAGGCTATTTCAGCTATTCACATCAGAGATTAACAGGAATAATCAATCATTAGTAGAGATAACAGCAAAGAGTCTAAGACTATATGATGGCCAAAACTCTGTTCTGCCACCAGTTGGGGATGTTGTTACAGGATGTGCTTTCATCAACACCTCCATGAGCCTGTGTGAATTTCAGTGAATTTCTGCATGACATCCACATTTACGGTTCACAGATTCTTCTGTGTGCCAGTGATTTTCATACCAACAACTAATCTGTGCAAAGTGCACAAACAGTACCCAGGACAACAAGCAGTGTATTTTGTATTCAAAAAGCTCATCATATTGACAGCTGCACATGATTCTTCAGGTTCCTATTTCATTCCATTCTCCTCACACATTAAAACAGAAACAATTTATTGGCCTCTATTACCCCCATATTCCTCTTCTGTCCTACCTTCCACCCCTCACCTAATCGATCCTTTTCATATCCCTGAGTGCACATACAGTTTCTGCATCCTAGTGATTTTTCCCATTTTCTCATGTAGCTGCTCTATCACCCTGTCTCACCTCCTGATCCATTCATTTCCTTCCCCTTTGTCAAGACAGGTTTTTTATTTTCATCCCCAACCATATTGGTCAAATTGATTCAGGTCTGAAAAAACGAAAAAGGACCAAATAGAACTATAGTAATAGTAATTATAAAATTGGTTTTCTGTTCTTTTAGAATCTTGCTTAGCAAAATAAGATAAGGTACAGCTCCAACTTCCAGCTGTGGTTTAAAAACAATAAATTAGTGAAGTGTCTTCCTTGTTAGTAGTCATATTGGGGACTAAATACACAAATATCCCTATAGAACTGAAATGTTAATTCAATACCTTCTACTAAGATAAAATCATACAGTAAGGAAAAAGCTGATTTGCAGAAGTTATTCGCATTACATCATATGGTCTAGCCAGCCTGATCTTTGTAGAACACTTTGGTTTACAGGGTAAACAGATAAGTCAAAAATATTTCTGGGCAGAAGGGGATCCTTAGTCTCAGAAGAAGAAGCATCATAATTTTTATCATTCACCTATGTACTGGGCTGTGCTGCTGAAACTAGCACAAAGTCTTATTTACTATCATTCACTAGAACAATAATGGATAGAGTTATATAGCATATGTCTCAAGAATAAATTGCCTCAATTATTTTATTCTGAGGAACAGTGAGAATCACGCTCATGACGCCCAAGCAATAAGAACAACACCATTATTTTACTCTTTGGATAATATTATCTGTGATTCAGAAGTCTTTGTACATATAAAATTTACCTACTAACTTCAGGCATTCAATATCTGCCCGTAGACACCAAACTGCTATTCACTTTAATGAAATGCAAAGCCTTAAAACAATGACACAACCCATCTAAATGGATAGCTGCATGTATGGGCACTTTCTGTCAATGCTACCTTAAGAAAGACCAGTGAAGATGTATTACACCAAGTCTTTATTACTCATCAGGTGAAATAAGGTTTCTGTTTTATATAAACAGAAAGTGGAAGTTCTTAAAAAAAAGACTTAGAACACAACAGATGTACCTGGCAGAGTTTACACAGATTTTTGTGGGCAGTGTCCCACAAAACACTGAGGGACACTTTGAAACAAAATATTCCAATGAGTACCCCTGGAACTCCCAAATACCTGTGAATATAACAGTTTAGCAAGAGCAAATCTACCCCACCAGCCAGCATAATATATTCCTACTATGGAAATATGTGTTCAAAGCATTTACAAGGCTGTTCACCAATCTCAGCTGTCTCAATAGGGAGGAGGAACATGATGATATCCTACCTTGGAAAATCTCCATCTGTGGTTGGAGAAAAAAAAACATTTTTATTATCACAATATGGATCATAAATTGCACTTATAGTAATGGATATGTGTACAGTTAGTAATATTGTTACTAGAGCCTTGGATTTCCTTTATCAGATCTAACTGCTAGGCTGACCTTTATTATGCCTCAAGATCAAGAGATCTGTATTCCTGAGAATGATAGGCATTGGCCCATAAAATATCCAAGTCAATGGCAGAAGAGGAGACCATCAAATAAAGCTGAATATTTGAAATGGAGGACAAGAATTAAAAAGATAGTAGCTAAAAAATAAAGTATGGGTTTAGCTTGACACAAGGTCAGGCACAGATCCTGATCATTCTCATGAAAAAAAAAAATTCTCAAAAAAAATTCACTATATTTATTATTTGACATAGCAATAAATCATGTCAGTTACTTTGCTTATGTAGTACAATTAACATTACAGGCTGCTCTACCTCTAAAGCTCTCAGATCAAAGACACATTTAATTGTCAATATGTTAGCTTAGCTACAAAAGATATACAGAAACAATAGCTTATTGTGTTTCAAAAAGAAGAATGACACTAAGATATAAAATTGCTTGACAGCTCTAAGATCTCTCTATTATGAAAAATGTAAAAAAAAATTAATGATTTCATTTTTGTAATGTGTAAATTTATAAAAGAAACAAAGGACAAAATATGGATATCATTAGACTGAAAACCAGAGAAATATGTCATAACAAAATTAAGACAGAGAAGAGAAGAGAAAAAATGAATATGACAAAAATGAAACATAAATGACTGGACTTATTTTTGTTGCCTGCAGGACTACATTGAAGACTGGGCTGAGAAGGCTAATGCCTGATTATCTGCTCCACCGAGAGCCTTGCAGTGCAGGACTTTGCATTCATTGCTGCAAAGCTGGCCACTGGAACACCTAAGGATTAAATATCTTTAGCCTGAGTCTGGTGTTATAAAAAGTAGAAAAATAATAGCCTGCCTTTTTCCTCTGTTTTCACTGCTTATTCTGCTGTTATGTAGGAACAGAAGATAATAAATAAAAGACAAATTCATTGTAAGAGTTTGTCTCTGACAGTCCTATCAAGAGAAAGAAATATTTTTTTCCTGTTGAGTTGATTTCTTCCAAGAGATGAATTTGTTTTAGAAGAATGTTACTTAAAGTACAAATGTTCAGTGTTTTCGAGGGTAAGAAAGTTTGTGGGTTTTATTTCACAAACCTCTTAGACTAATAGTGCATGTTGGTCCATTACTAGTTTCAAATACAAGCAGATTTAGGAAGGTACTAATGACCTCCATTTTAGTTCCTGAAAAAAAAACCCAAAAGCCAATATAGTTTCAATGTAGATTATACATTTAGTAAAAATTGCAAGAGGTATATAAATCACACGGGTAATTTTATACCTGGGGAATCAGGAGACTAAAGTAGATGCCTCTGAAGTTACTTTGCATCCAGCACGTTCTCTTTTACATGCTATTTTGCAACTGCACATTTCACTCATCCATATTGTGCGTCAGTGCCTTTTTGTCCTGCATAGGGATAGCTCATCTTACAGAAAAATACACAAGAAATAATTAGGAAATGGATGATCTGAAGAATCAGCAATTTTANTAGTTCTGGACATAATATTCAGCAAGAGAGAAAAACATTGACATTGGGCACCTATTTTGCTGGAAAGTTAATGGCAGTCTTTGCCCAAGTGGTAGAATATTTAGATTTAATTCCAAAAGAAATTAGTGGCCTGAATTTGCATCACTAAATTCAAGCAACTGCTCATGAAGATATATCAGAGTCTACCTTTAACCATGCCTCTTGTGCATAGCTTAACACATGACCAATATCAGTTCTTTTAATACCACTTAAATAACAAAATAGTTTTAATATACTTAAATGCCACTACCTAAATAGTACTGAAATTGAAGCAAGTATTGGAACAGTTCTCCTTATGAGTGATTTTAACAATACATATCAGCATCAAGTTTCCACTGTTTTTGGGGCAAAACACTGTGTTACTTGTATGCTTGCAATCACTTGTGTGTCTTAGTAATTAGTATTGAACCTGAAGATATCATAACTGTCTTAAACTGTAAATTATGGGAGAACAAAATGTACTGGCAGAATACTGTATTATATCCTGTGAGAATATAAGTATTTCAGACCTGCTTAGTCATGAAATCTTCAACAAGTAAGATCACTACTAAATTTTCCTTGAGATCTGGGCTCAGAGATCTTGCCTCAGATTTTAAAGGACTGTATTTTGTTTACAAAGTTAGTCTATGAAGACAGAACAGAACTTACTCAAAGATGACTGGATCAAAGCTGAGGAAATGGCTGAACAATGGTGAGTGACTGGAGCAAGAAGGTGATGAAACAGGAAATAATTATTAGGCTTTGAATTTAATCGTAATCCTGGTAAAATTCTAGTATTGATCTTACAAGAATGACACCTTTAGCTTTCATGATACCTTTCTGTTAGTGTAAGTAAGCACTCAATTAATTTCTTCAGAAAGTACCAACCATATGGAAAAATTCCCAGACATGTCTCCTTTCTCTCCTGAACCTCTATGCCTTAACCAGTTAATACCTTAGATCATACTCAGATGAACCACCTCAATGGAGTAGCTACTAAAGAAACTTAAATGAGATTGTGAGATGTAAAGCTGACTGGGAAGTAGGTACATCTATTTATTTATTAATAAAAAAGCAAGAAAATTCTCAGGATAAGAAAATAGTGTATTACCAGTGAGTAAATATGCCAAAATTAATGAGTTACAATCCTCTGAGACAGAAGGCATTCATGTATTGCTCTATGTAAATGCACTCTTGAGTTGTAAGACTGGACCATAAGTTTTTACTTTCCCTGCATATCTGTCTAATGTCATTTGTAGCCTTTTAAGGGATCACAAAGACTACTCATATTCTTAGTGTTTTATGAAGTTACTGCCATCAAGCCATGAGTTGCTGCCCTCTGAGCAGAGATGCTGCAATCAACAGTGTCAGACAAATGCTTATGATTGACTGGCTCTGCTGCTGCTTCCCTCTTCTCTGCTGGAAGACCGCTCCCTCTGATGTGACTTAAACTGACCTGTGCCATTCTGAAACAGTCAGGTTGTGCTTATATGGTGCTAGATGCTAAACTCTAGCTTAGGTGTGGAAATCAGCCGTGGTGGAGCAGCTCTTGAGAATAACCAAATGTACTGGTAATGGCTTCCTAAACATTTTCAAGTATAACACAGAAAAACCTGTCTGACTAGGGGAGGAACCACAATTCTTATGAAATCATTGGGTTTTGCAGCTGAGAGTAGCAAAGACTTGCAGCCACTACAGTAATTAAAATATAAAGGTCCCTTCAGAGAAGTGTAATCCAACCATGTGTAACATTTACTCAAAACTACTAAGTGAGATGAGGAAGAAAAAGGCAACATCATTAAGTTACAATTTAAAGTTGGAATCAAACTCTAATTATACATTAATACCTATAGATTAAAAATGCGAAAATAACCTGATGTGTTAGGATAGATGTTAATTTATTTTTTTCACCAAACTCTGTTGGAATAGATAAGCCTCATGAAATTAAGCATAGATAATACTTTTCATTCCTTCATATTTTCTTACTTCCCTTCCCTTCCTTCAGCCCCTAACATTTCACAGTAGTTTCAGGAGATACAGGATAATATAATACTTTATTATTCCTTCATATAGAAAGCACAGTGAAAATATGAAGGTAAAAAGAATCATAGTTTTATATTGGGTTTTCTTCTCTTTTTGAAAAATTCACAGAAGTATTTTCAAATATTTCAAATTATTTTCAGAGAGCTATTTAAATTCTAAATCACCATTTTATTCAAGAAAAACTGAGCAGACCCCTACCTATCCATATGTCCATGAACTGTAAGATAGTTCTTCAGGAAAATTTGTTTCTCTTGATGACTGACCTGATAGTACATATTTACAATGATACTGTATGCAATCTAGTGTCATATTTATGTACCAACTGTAAGCTTAGCCTCTCAGCCAAAGTAGAGTTTCTCTTTTAGCTATAACTGAGAGTAGATTGGTTTCCCCAGTAAGAGTTCGTCTATCATTCATCTGGATAGAAAGCAACTTTTTTTTTTTTTTTCTGTTTGCTTCATCATTCCAAACAGGGTAAAAAAACGGATGGAATTTTAAAGAGGCTCTGAAATGCTCCAAAGATTGTACTTCATAAATTAATGTATCTTTAAATGATGCAGAGAAGAAGGAAAACACCACACTCACATGATTTTAATGAAGAAAGACATTTCAAGTCCTTGTTATTTACATTTTCTTTCTGTTGTTTCAGGAGGAACAGCTGGTCCATTGTTTTGGCTTTGACCTCTTTGACTTTCAGAACTGAAGTTTGCTCAGTCAGTGCCTTTGGCATTAGCATTGAATTTTCTTGGAGCTCACACCAACAGGCAATGGGGGGATGTGACATGCCACAGGATGTGAGAAATTTACTCATAAGCCCTGAAGTAAGCAAATGTGACTGAAGTCACTGAATGGAATAGATAATTTGGGATGTTTGCAGTGCAGCTCCAATAGCATAACCACCACTAGTCATGTGAGAGAATCAGAAAACACCATTGAATGAGCAGCTTTTGAGATGCAGTAATTAGCAAGAAAGACAGATGAGATACATTTAGGCTCAGCTGAATTTCTCACACATTGCTTTGTGTTCCTCTATCTGCCACGGTCCCAAATTCATACCAGTAGTGTGGTCCAATTCCCCTCTTAGTTACATCAGTGCTCCTGAGTTAGCTCCATCTGGCTTTTCCCCATGCTGACTGAAGCTGTGTGACTAAGGGAAAAAATGGCCCTGTAGCTGGCTAAATCAGATTCTGACTTCCCACTGCTGCCAGCTGAACAGGGCAGAGGCAAAACAAACAGAAAAAAAGCTAAAATTGCTGTCAAGGTTGCTTTCCCATTCTAGAATGACATAAACAAAAACTGCCATGGTGCTTCAGTTGTCTTTCTGAAATCAACAAAGCTATTGTGGCTTTTGTGGTATTAGAGAGTGAGCAGGTCTTTCTGTAACAATTTTCTCTGATGCTACCACTCTTACTTTTTTCCATTGCTTCTTCTCCTGACTCAGTCACTCAGAGAGCCCAAAATCTCCTATTTTCTGCAAAACTAAATGTGTTGAAACGATGTTTTGTTCTGCAGTGAACAGGAAAAGCAGACAGCAAAAGACCAACTAAGGGCCCTGGGTTAACAGAGGCTATTAAATGGTTCTGTGGTGCAGGAGACTCTGAAACAAAACTGAAATGAGCATGTGCAAAAGTGAGTTAACTAAGTGGGAAGAAATAAAGAGATGGTGAGGATCAGGAAGGCAGAAGGAGCCTAGGTCTGTACGTATTATCTGTACACGTAGGTCTGTAATTGTGCTATCTTCACATCATATTTGTATACACATGCCATTGAAAATGCTTCTTTTGAAAGGTAAATAAATGCTTGAATAGAAATAATAATTAAAGAATGAACCAAGGAGTTGGTGGGAAAATAAGCAAAAGAGTTTGTAATCCAATTAGCTCTTTTTTAAATAGATGAAGAAAATTTGCAGCTGTTTGCTGCTTACAGCTCACAAGATCTGATTATATACACATATGATGCTAAAAATAGAGAAGAGATATGAAACTTGAAAATCAATTAATCAATTCAGTGAATGCAATGAATTATGACTTAAAGATATAGAAAATGACACCTTTTGTTTGTTTGTTTGTTGGGGTTTTTTTGTTTGTTTTGTTATTAACTTACCTGTAGTTTAGTGATAGTTCACTTACCTAGTTCAGGTGTGCCAAAATTTTAATTAAATTTCTATTAAAGACAATATCTTAGTAACAAAGAAATGTAATAATTTAATTCCTGTACAAATAATAATCCAGCTGCTCTACACAGCATTACTGAGGATTTTACAGTGTGGTTCTGGAGCAATTAATTCTTTATGTCAGCAAAATACCAACCTGAGAAAAAAAATAAAACCAAGAAAGGGAAAGGGGAAGTATGCAGTGCTTATTTGGTTGAGGTATTGGTTTTGCATGGCCTGGTTTCTGGTAGCACGGGGCCACAGAAGTGGCTCCTGTGAGAAGCTGCCAGAAACTTCCACCATGTCTGACAGGGCCAATTCCTGATGGCTCTGAAGATGGACATGCTGCTGGGAAAAACTGGGCCAGTTAGAGAGGCTGGTAATGCCTCTGGGATAACATATTTAAGAAGAAAATCAAAACAAAGTGGGCACAGTTTTTCCTCTAGTCAGAAAAGAGGAGGAGGTGAGAACATGTGAGGGAAACAGCATGGAGACACCAAGGTCAGTGCAGAAGGAGGGGCAGGAGCTGCTCCAGGCACCAGAGCCGAGGTTCCTCTGCGGGCCATGGTGAGACCATGGTGAAGCAGCTGAGCCCCTGCACCCATGGGGATCCACGGGGAATGCAGAGATCCACCCACAGCCCCTGGGGATCCACGGGGAATGCAGAGATCCACCCACAGCCCCTGGGGAGGTGCCCATGCCGAGCAGGTGGATGCCTGGAGGAGGCTGTGATCCGGCGGGAGACCCGGAGGAGAGAGGGGGCCCTTGGTTCCCGGCTGGAGCAGCCTGTCCTTGGAGTTGTGCAGCCATGGGCAGAGAGCCCCAGGGGTGCAGTTTTGGGAGCACTGTCTGCCCGTGGGGGCAGCTCCCGCTGCAGCAGGGCCGGTTCGGCTGCTGCTGCTGAGAGTGGGCCCACGCCGGGGCAGCTCACGGAGAGCTTCTCCCGGGGGAGGGACCCCACGGCCTCACAGGGGAAGGGCTCCTCTCCTGGAGCAGCGGGAGGGAGAAAATCTCGGTGATGAACTGACCAAACCCCCATGCCCTGTCTCCCTGTGCTGTCGGCGGGAAGGACGGAGGGGCTGGAGGGGAGAAAAGGGGTTTTTAAGGGCTTATTTTACTTCTTATTATCCTCCTCTGATTCTGTTAGTAATAAATTCACTTTGCAACTTAAGTTGAGCTTTTGCCCTTGAAGAGTTTCCTCCTGCTCCTTGTCTCAACTCATGAACCCTTTAACTTTTTTCCTCTCTCTTCTTCCAGCTGTGTTAGGGGAGCGTGAGCAAACGACTCTTGTGGGTGCCTGGCACTGGGCCAGTGTTTCTTTATTTGCTTAGGTTTTTTTCTTTTGCATCCTAGGTTTATGGCTTATATATAAATATAAAGAACAATGTCTTTGTGCTATTTGCTGTTAACTGTCTGTCTTCCACTTCTCTCAACTGAGAATTTCTGCTGGAGGACATTTATTTCTAAGATCTCTATATATACATTCTTTTGTTCCTGCTTAAGTTATTCAGGTATTTCAACATTTCATCACTAAATGAAATTCCAACAAATTTTTGGCAAATTTAATTTTCTGCTACCTTATTGCTCTTGCCCAAGTAGTCTAACTCTTTTATCTACTTTATAGATACAAGCCATTTTGAAATACATCTGGCAAATTAGCTGCTCCTTGGATAGCTAAGCCTTTTTTATCTATCACTGAGTTTGCTTTACGTGATTTTGGATATCTGTGTGGACTTGTAATTGCTTGTCAGAGACATCAATTGACTCCTTGAAGCTACACTTGAACTTGATGTATTTGTTTTTAAGCTCCTACCCTATTTTCCTGATATCTACCATAATTGAACTGTGATTGAAACTCATTGTAGCTCATACTTTTGCTGCACACAGATAAGCTTTAAAAAGTGTGGCCAAGGCTTGTTCTGATTTTCAGATCATTTGCCACGGTACTTGAAAATTACATCTAGAGTCTGTTCTGTGAGAAGTACAAGATTGGTACATCAAGAACTGCCATCTGGAACTTACCATAGGAGAAATACGTGGTTACTGTTGATACTTTTTGGTTATGAAGTTGTGCCAACTGAGTGAAACAACTACTTGTTCTCTTTATCAATGATGTAAAATCTTTTCCATTTTATAGCAGACTGAGTGGAGACTTTCACTTTGATTCTTTGTTTTTCTTTTGCTTCCAGATAGTTTTTAGTTTTTTGGCCTAGAGTAAGGTCACCAAAGATGAAAAGCTATTTATGGACACAATTTTACAAAATCAAAAAAATAAATGGAGGTAATAGATGCTGATTTTGCCAGGATTGTAGTTTTCAAAACTCTTTCAAACCTAGTAAAAATATTAATATTTTTATTCTTATTATTAAACCAAATTAAAACTTTTGACTCTACATCTCAAAACACTACCTAAACCTAATCCTGACCCAGGTATCTTTCCTGCCTTCTGTTGAATTGTGAATGTGCTGCTTAATCCTGCAATTTTTTTTAAATTTTTTTTTTTCTTTTCTGAAGAAAGAATTTAAGATGAGATCTGGAAATTTGTTTTCCAAAAGAATAACTCCACTACTCAAGGATAATGCTGTTGATGGACTATGCTTAATGGCAAGTAATTTTAAGGCAATTACAATTGTAACAGTTCTTTCCAGGGATAACTATGAGACTACCTTCAGTATTTCGAATGTACAATTGTATTTTAATCCAAATAAAGATCCTGTCTGCCAATATATTTGTAAATAATGTTTATATTTTTTCCTTGTATGTTTCTGAATATACTCAAGTGTATCAATGAAAATCCCTAGGATTTTGTGGGACATTTCTTTGCTATGTGAGGGAGCTGACATTACAGAACTGTCTGAGAATTACAGATTCAAGCACTTATGAAGCATACAAGGTAACATAGTTCTTCTGTATAATTTTAATTGGTGGACTGTGATGTACAATTTCTTTTTTCAAGGTCCTTTATTAGTTAATACATTGTGCAGCATTTCTTAGGCAATCAAGAATTTAATGCACGTGCTTCAGCAACTTTATAATGTTTGTTGATACATTGCATCCTCTGTTCAGTAAAATATAAAGAAGTTATCCAGTCTAATAAATGGACAGAGTTTTTTGGTTGGTTGATTAATTTTTGTTTGGGTATTTCTTTTGCAATTTAGAATGAAATAGAGTGAATTGGAATTATTATTTTAATTATATCCAGCCTAATAAGATGACAGGTAAAAACGTGAAAACCTGTTGATGTAGAAAATATCTGTAGGGAACTATTTCCATCTTTGATGTATATGTCTTGGGAAATTCAAAGAAAAAAAATATAAAAAACATTTTGTGGAAATAAAAGTGCTATATAGAATGTTTAAACCATTATTGCAAACTTCATTGGCAATAACAGTCTAAATTTACTTCTCTATACAAGTAAACTATTTGTAATTTTTAGTTTGCTTTCCATCCACATTATATTAAATCCTATTATATGCCTCTTTCTTTCTGGCACACCATTTAGAATATTCTTGACTTCCTTAAACATGCATATATAAGTGTTGCCATCCATTCTCTAAAAAGTTAATGATATTTTTACCGTAAGTATCTACTTGTAACTTTCCTTCTCTAGTAGTCAAAATGTATACAAAGGTTAACTTATTATAATGTAAATGTATTCAGTTAAGAGCTTATAAAATACCTTGCATCAGAAAATGTGTTTATTTTGAAGAATTTTATTATCAGAAGTTTTAAGAAATTATATCCTGGATATAGCATGACTAGGCTTTAATTTTCTTTGAAGTAAATATGTAGCTTTACAGTTGCTGTGAATTCCATCTCATGTAAAAGGAGTGCATATATATATGTTATGCATCTGTGTTGTGTTTTATTTATTTTAAAATTATACCAAAGAATTTAATGACAGACAATACAAATTTTAGAGTTACTGGGAAAATCATAAAAATATAAACCAAGTAAACTAAAAATAGATGTTTTTAAATAATTACAAAATCAAACATATGTGGAAAATGCGAGCAAAAACTTTTTCTTAAGTGCTCTTATCAATCTGTTTGCAAATTCAGAGAGGCACTAGACCAATTCAATGAAAATGAGAGATCCTGTCCACAGTATGTTGTAAATGTTTTTTCTAGACTGTCGAGGCTGAGTTGTTCTACATTAATTTTTTAAAGGAGAAAGTAAAACTGAATACAATTACGATTAGTATTGGAATTGTACACAATTCCTGTAGAGAAAGACATAAAAGAGAACTT
>VWYP01020888.1:0-27006 GCA_013400435.1 Pycnonotus jocosus
ATATATATATATATAGGTTTAACCTTTTTTAGGCAGCATGAAAAATTGTTATTACAAAAAATTTTTGGTTGTGTGCCCCTTCACCTTAGCTAATCTGACAGTTTAACTTCTTTAGGGGGAGGAGTGGGGGGTCATGTGGGCAGCAAAAAGCAATCACAACGTGCACTGGGTTTGTGTGGCCAGGTTTTGGTAGTGGGTGTCCACAGGGATAGTTTCTGTGAGAAGCTGCTGGAAACTTCCTCCACATCCAGCAGAGCCAATGCCAGCCAGCTCTCATACAGAGCCACCACTGGCCAAGGCCAAGCTAATAAGAAATGGCAGAAACAACATTTAAGAAGGAATAGAAGTTAGTGGGTAGATATAACTGCACTCAGAGAAGAGAGGAGCACCAACAGGTGAGAGCAATAATTCTGCAGACACCAAAGCGAGGGAAGGAGGGGGAAGAGCTGAGGCTCCCCTGCAGCCCCTTGTGAAGACTATGGTGAGGCAGTAGTGCCCCCGGCACCCATGGAGGAGGTTAATGGGAGAACACCGAGGCCAGATGCATGCAAAGAAGGCTGTGATCCATGCAAGCCTTCACTGGAGCAGGCTCCTGGCAGGGACCTCTGGAGCCATGAAGAGAGGAGCCCACACTGGAGCACTGGAGCTGGTTTCCTAGGACTTGTGACCCTGTGGCGGACCCACACTGGAGCAGCCTGCTCTTGAAGGACTGCACAGTGTGGAACAGTCACCCACACAGCAGCAATTCAGGAAAAGCTGCAGCCTGTGTAAAGACTCACATTGGAGAAGTTCATGGAGAACTGTCTCCCATGAGGAGGACCCACAGTAGAGCAGCAGAGCACCTCCTCTACCTGAGCAGAGGCAGGAACAACACATAATGAACTGACTGTAACCCCTTCCCCCATGTCCCTGTGCTGCTGGGGAGGAGGGAGAGCCTGGGAAGGAGGGAGGGGCATGGGGAAGGCAGTTTTAAGGCCCTATTTTACTTCTCATTATTCTGTTCTGATTTTGTTAATAATAAGTTCAATTAATAACCACAAGTTCAGTCTGTTTTGTCCTGGGTGGAAACAGGTGAATGATCCCTCCCTGCCCTTACCTCAATCCACAAACCTTTCACTACAATTTGTCTCCTCTGAACAGTGTCAGTTATAGAGCAGCAAAACGTTTCATCCTCCAAGTGAGGATGAAGGTAACATGCTGAACTAAGACAGAAAAGTAAGGTGTGACAAAACCAACCAAACAGACCAACAAAACACAAAAGAGAAAAAAAGAAAGAAAGAAAGAAAGAAAAAGGAATGCCTGGAACCCAAGAGGTCACTCCTTNAAGAAAGAAAGAAAGAAAGAAAGAAAGAAAGAAAGAAAGAAAGAAAGAAAGAAAGAAAGAAAGGTACCTTCTTGTTGTGGTTTGTAAGCTTACCTCTCCATCACAAGCTCCAGACAGCACTGTAGACAAACTTTTTGGATGTTTGGCCATGCAATTAACTCCATCTCTGTGGCCATCAAGTGAACTAAGAAAGGGTTTTGCAAACACACGTTCTAACTTTGTGGCATTCAGAGCTCTTGTGTACTCTCGTGCAACCTCAAATGGATGCAAGGCAGGGTCATAGTTCCTTGGAACTGCAATAGAAAGAACACACATTAGAAACCCATGGTGCAGCAGATCCAGAGCAGAGATGACTGGAGGGATGGACCACCTCTCCCATGAGGAAAGGCTGTGAGAGCTGGGGTTGTTCAGCTGGAGAAGAGAAGGTTCTGGGTAGACCTGTGGCCTTTCAGTACTCTAAAGAGGGCTATGAGAAAGATGGTGACAGACTTTTTAAATATTCTGTTATGACATGACAATGAGAAACAGTTTTAAAGAGGGTAAATTGAGACTATATAGTAGTAAGAAATTTTTTTACAATGAGATGGGACATGCCCCACCAAGGTTCTGAGCAGCCTGATCTAGCTGAAGATCTCCCTGTTCTCCACAGGACAGGATGTTGGGGACTGGACTAGATAACCTTTAGAGATCCCTTCCAAACTACAAAACTCTATTATTCTGTGTGTAAAATCAACGCAATTGTTAGCAGTTTTAATAATGAATGTACAAGAAGCAGAACTCGATGCACCAGGAAGGAAACAGCATTAAGTGCAAAAAACTGGAAATGGTTACCTAGGAAAGACTAATCGAAATCTCGGGGTACCAGAACAGTGATTAAACCCCCAGCCTCGCACTCCTGCTCTGATGCCGTTTCCAGCCCCGGCTCCGCCACCCCGAGCTGCAGCTCCCGGCAGCCGCCAGGCCCCGCGGCACGCCAAGGGAAGGTCTCCTCCGCAGAGAGCACCGCACGCAAATCCCCGCCTGGGACGGGCACCCGCGGGGGAAACTCCCGGCGCTCGGAAGGAGAGCCTAAAGCCTCACTGCCCGAGAGGATCGGAGCGGAGCGGGGTGCGGACGACGGGCACCCGAACGCCTTCCGGCCTCCCTCCCTCCTGCGCCGCCGGCCTCATCCCTTCCGGGCGCGCAGTGCTGGGCCGAGCCGGGCCGGGCCGTGCCGGGCCGGGGGCCGATCCCGGAGCCCCGCTCACCGCGCTGCAGGTCCAGCTTGGTCTCCCGCACGTAGTCATCGGGGTTGCGGCTCAGCACCTTCACGCGCATCCCGCCGCCCGCTCCAGCCGCCTCGCGTGCTCACGTGACCGGACGCGCCGCGAGGGCCGTTCNGCTGCGGCACGTGCGGCTGGAGAACCTGGCGGCGGGAATGAGCGGCGGCGTCCTGTCCACCCTGGCGCTGCACCCGCTGGACCTCGTCAAGATCCGCTTCGCAGGTGAGGCCGGACCGCCCGTCCCCCCGCCGTCCTGCGCTAAACACTCACTGCCGTGCCCGGGCTCCCCGAGCCCAGCCCGGGACCTGCCGGGCTTTCTGCCCAGATGCCGCGCTGTTCTGCACCACCCCGGTGCCAGCTGCAGCCCCACGGCTTGGAGTGAACCGGCCGTAAACCGAAAGGGACGGTCTCTGATTCTCTTCCCTGCTATCCCAAAGCTTCTTGTCACTTGTAGGGACTGTAAAATGTGCGGTGAGCCTCGAGCTGCGTCCAGGCAGATTAGAGAGCTGAGCAGCCTCTTCCCCCCCTTCCATGACCATCAGTGCCAGAGAATACCGCAGCGCTGCCTGCTTTTAACAGGCCGATTGTCCCAAGCCCACGTTCAAAGTTCACCTTTACGTCAAACGTTTTCAACACTCAAAGCCTAGCGGTAGTTTTGAATAACTTTATTAACAATAGTGGTATTGTTTTGCAGCAAACGTTCAACTAGTTTGTTTTTCCACAGGGAAACATGGCGACTTCTCTTGGCTTTTCTGCTAATTTGAGAAACACGTTCACCATTTATCATATTCTCTTTCACAGAGGTTGAAACATTTTACTGTATCTTTGGATTATTTTCTTAAATAGATACATGGATATTTTAAGATCTCAAAACCAAACTGTCACAGAGACGTTTCACAAAATTTAAAACATTGCTCATCCTAGTTGGGCACATCCTGGGATGCATTATGAAAAGCATAGCAGAAGGGCTCTTTTCTCTCTATTTTCTATTTGTAAGACTAAGTCAGAAGCAATGTGTCTAGTTTGGGGCTCTCCAGGACAAAGATGGAAGACAATGACACACTGGTGTGATTCCAGTGGAGGCCACCAGACTGGTGAAGGGGCTGGAGCACATGGCATGGAGCAGGCTGACAGAAGAGGGTCAGCTTGGCCTCAGAAAGGAAGGGCTGAAGGGAGCTAAAATTGCAATCTATGACAATGTTATTGGAAGACACAGACAAGGTAAAGCTAGAGTGTTGGAGACAGTAGGCCAAAAAAGAACAGGCACAAGTGTGAACATTGAGAATTCCAGTTATTTTACTGTGAGAATGGTCAAATACTGGAAAAGGTTACCTAGAGAGGATGTAATCTCTTCAGCCATGGAAATGTTCAAGAGTCAACTGGTCGTGTCCCTAAGTAACCAGATGTAATTAGAGCTGATTTGAGTACAGGTTTGGATTAGATGGCTTTTGGATGTCACGTACTTTCACATGCTTCTTTGAGTTGAAAATAACAATTCCTATGTTTTGTCTTCAACCAGGGAGCTGGAGCTGATATCAGAAATTAATGTTGTGAAGATTCTTGGCAGCATCATTGACAAAAAGACTTGCATTTGTGTCTCTGATTTCCTATGTTGTTTAATATGTTTATAAACTTGATCTAGTGTCTGCATGGTAAAAAGTTTCATAAATATCTTTGGAAAGGTCTAGCAACACTTATTCAGAAAGGAGAAAAGATGTGTTTGTGTTCTAGTTTTGAGTGGTTGTCAAGGTGTTGAGGCCTTGTCACACTGTGCTCAGCAAAAGCATTTTGTCTTTAATGCTCAAGTCTGTCACAATGTGCAGTACCAGACACAAAGTTCAAGGAGAATGAATAATAAATGTGGCACTGAACAGAAAATGCCTGTTTACCAGGATTAATTTTGATGGGGACACAAAAACTACATTTCTTGTAAAACTTTGAGATCAATTTTCAGTACAGTTGCAGTCTAGCCATATGTCTATATAAAGAATGAAAGCTGCTGCTATGTTGGCATAATGGAGTAATTTCAGTCAGAAAAGAGCTAAGGAGTTCACCCCCTATTCAGATAAGCTCTGCTTAGATCAGTTTGTTCGGTCTTGCGTACTGAAGTTTTGAGTAGCTTCAAAGATGTTCTTCAGGCAACTTGTTCAAGTATTTGGCCACTTCTCTGGATAAAAAGTTCTGGGCAGAATTCCCTATATTTCAGCTTGTGTCTGTTACCTCTTGTCATCTCACTATGGACTGTATCACAAATGTCATCAGTAATCAACTTATTCCCTTCCTGTTATGGTAGGAGCAATAGTAGTTACCACTACAAGTTTTGTGGACATCCATGTTCTACATAATCTGTCAGACAAAAACTTGTGTATTTTCTACATTTTTGAAATGATATTTTCTGAATATTTGGACAACCGGATGTTAGGTTATTATGCAGGAGAAGAAACCTTTGAGTATTCTGGTAAAAACTGACTTGGGAATCGGTAAGACATGACCCATCGCTTTACAGAACATTTTAAAGAGAAAATTTAAATGTAAGGATTGTTACTTGGGACTTCTCTAAACAACTTAGAGAAATATGTCATCCATATAATTTGAAATATGATGCAAAATTGCTGGAGTGTTAAGAAGAGACAGAAAACCAGATGTGCTGCTCATCAAAAATGCACAAAAGTGCATTTACTTACCCTTGTCAGATTAATAGGAACTTTCCTCTTTACTGAGCTAAGGAGTTAACTTTTTTTTGTTTCTTTCCCCCCCTTTTTTTCCCCCTAAGTTTCTGAACTCTAGGCTTATAAAGCTGTAAACCCCAATTCCCGCATTCTTGTGAAATAATACTCTTGTGATATGGTTGATCAGTTAGGTTTCATGTTTATTTATTGCTTGCTTTAGAGGCTGTGGACTTCTGTGTTGGCTTGGACACAGATGAACTTTTGAACTTTATGCTTCTGAAATGTTTTTATGTACTTTATGTACTGAAATGTTTTCCAGTAGAATTTCTTTCTTTCGCAGTAAGTGATGGATTGGAGCTGAGGCCAAAGTACAATGGGATTCTCCACTGTATGACCACAGTGTGGAAGCATGAAGGACTGCGAGGCCTGTACCAAGGGGTAACCCCAAACATGGTGGGAGCAGGGGCTTCCTGGGGGCTTTACTTTTTCTTGTAAGTAGAACCATAAAACGTGTCACACCCTGCACAATATAGTGTTCAGATATGCATTGCATCTTCTTTGTGAGGTACAAAAATGTGCTAAGTGACTTACAAACTTGTCATTCTCTTAGCTAGTCCAGGTCTGCTAATGTTTATTATGGTTTGCTGTTTTAGAGTTTAAGCAGTTTGAGTCAGAGACCTGTTCCTATGTCAGGTACAGTGCATTCCCTTGATGCTGTGAAAATCCTAAGGAATTTGAGAGGTGGTCATACTATTCATAAAGAATTCTCTAAAAGTGCCAATACACTGTTCTTAAAACCTCATGAAAAGCCAGAATCTAAATTGATTTCTTAAAAATTAAAGAGTATGATATTTTTAATAAAACTAAATGTTTGATTGTTTTTAATCATTTCAGTGACAGTTTTTCCGTCATTTTTGTCAGTTGACGGGCTTTGCTTCTAAAGCCTGTTTTTTAATAGTCTACTTTATTAACTCTGCTACCGTGACTTGATTTACTGCTTATCCCTATTAGTTGAAACATTTTAGGGACTAGTTAGCTGGCATGCCTATGCAAAGCTCACTTGTCAGTTGTCTAGACTCTGTTACTGTTGTACTTCAGTCCTTAAGCTTTGCTCTAGATTGCTATTGACACTTGATCTTCTGTTGACAATTTCTTAAATCACAAAGATTGCAAACTGGATCAAGAGAAGAAAGCTCAGTGTATTTCTGAGCTAGTGGGTAGATACCTAGCATTGTGGCTCCCAATACACTTCTTAAGTTAATTCTTGATATCTAATAATTGTCAAGATGCAGTCCCATTGATACTGACAGTCTAATTATACAATTTAAATATATATTACCATAGCTCCGTTTAAAGAGCTAACTGCTCAGAGATCAGTTAAACAAAGGTAGTTTGGATACCTTTTCTTCAAAGGCTCTGTACCACCATGGTCTTAGGTCAGGTATGTCATTCTGGACTTGGTTTTTTTGTGATGTAGGTCTGTTTTCACCTTCACTAAATTGTGTTGTACTTATGTTGTATTTTCCAGTTACAATGCCATCAAAGCTTACAAGAAGGAAGGGAAGATGGAAAGTCTCAGTGCAAGCGAACACCTAGTGTCAGCTGCAGAAGCTGGTGAGGTTAAGTGCAAAGATTAATGTTCACTTGTAGCCTTTCCATATGCTTCTACCTGCCTTTCTCTGTCAGTGCAGCTTTCTCTTGCAGGTGGCAAGTGTAAGTGTTCCAGCCCAAATGTAATAGTTTGTTGTCTGTAAATAAAACAAAGATGTCTAGCACAAATATATGGGTCACTGTGGCCCTTCAGTTTTGCACCAGAGTTAGCAGTTGTCAAAATGTCTTTTGTCCTTTTTTTCATTCTGTATAAGCACTTTCCATATTTAGTACTGTACTGGGTCCCAAAATGTAACTATAGAAATCTGCTGCTCTCAGATTATTAACTTGTTAAATGTTCAACACTTGGACCTGGAAAGGAGGCTGCCCATTGAATCATGGAATGGTTTGGGTTGGAAGGGACCTTAAAAATAATCTAGTTCCAACCTCCTGTTGTTGGCTGGGACACCTCTCACTAGACCAAGTTGCTCAAAGCCTCACCTAGCCTGGTCTTGAACACTTCCACAGATGGGGCATCCACAACTTCTCTGGGCAACCTGTTCCAGTGCCTCACCACAGCAAAGAATTTCTGCCTCATATCTGATCTAAACCTACTCTCTTTCAGTTTGAATCATTCCCCCTTGTCCTGTAACTACAACTACATGCTGTACAGGCAATTTGGAAGGCTTTTTATTAGGATTTTGAAGCATGTATTTAATGTTGAAGATAAGGCATATTGTTTGACATGAAATATAGTAATGGATTCTGCTACAATGGTATTTTCAGTAACCTATAAAGCTTGAACAGGTTGTTGCTATTAACCTGTTAATATTATTAAGCAAATTTCTCATCACTGAGATGTCCATTAAATTTTGAATTATTGTATACTGAAGAATAACTTGATTAACCAGTGGTACATTAAGAAATTACATTTCCTGTCTACTTCAGATTATACAACTAGCTATGGAAAGGTGAAGCAAAAAAGTGGCTGTACTAGGAATATGCAAAAGTACGTGTGCCCTGCAAAAGTACCCCCAGCAGGAGTGAATTGGATTTCACTGTGAGCTTTGAAGGGAGAGAGAGGGAGCAGTGAAGGCATAAACTTCACCTGTTTGAAACAATATGAGTACTCTGGTAGGAAAAATAGTTTTGTCATTGTAGAAGCCTGTGTTATATTGGACTGAACAAACTGGGACAATCTGGAGTTGGCATAACAATGAATGTAACTTCTGTCTGTTCTCAGGAGCCATGACTCTCTGCATTACAAACCCAATATGGGTAACCAAGACTCGACTTGTGCTTCAATATGACGCTGGCATGGATCCATCCAAGCGGCAATACAGAGGAATGTTTGATGCTCTTATAAAGATATACAAGACAGAGGGCATACGTGGCTTATATAAGGTAATCATATTTAAGAAAAATTCCAGGATTGCCTGGCAGCACCCAGTAGCATGGTGAGACTTCTGAATAATTATCTACCAAAAAAAAAATTTGTAATAGGTCACTTTCATTCTGTGTCTTTTCCACTGAAGAACTGCAACAAAAAGGCTTAGTCAGAAGAAAAGCCATAACACTGTTGATAAACTGCTTTTTAATTTTTTTGAATCTTCCTATAATTAGAATTTGTATAAGCAGAGCAGCAACAATGTAACCTATGTTGCTGGTAGTACTTCCTTGTGTTTTATCTCTTGTCGCTGTATTTCTAACATCATCTGAAAGATAACATGACTAAAGTACTTGATAATTTTTTCTTCCACAATGGATATTTTCACAACTGCTTATTTGTCCTCTGGTTATTGATGTCTGTAATCTGTCAGCTCTAGATACATTAAATTTGCAGACCTCTAAATATGCTCTGCATATGTGTGGGGGTTTTGTTCCCTTTGATTTAGGGAAACAGATGGCAACAAGATTTGGACTCTCTGCCTCCTCCTCCTCCCTTCAGGTCATGACATCAAGATGCATTCATCAGTGCCTGGAAGTTATGAAGAAACCTATTTTAGTTCATTTTGGCTCTTCTCCTGCAAGTATTGCTGCAGAATCATAGAATCATAGAATGGGTTGGGTTGAAAGGTATCTTAAAGATATTCTTGTTCCAACACCCCTGGCATAGGCAGGGACACCTTCCACTAGCCCAGGCTGCTCAGAGCCCCATCCAGCCTTGCCTTGAGCACTGCCAGGAATAGGGAACAAGACCAATTTCTCTTAGAAATTGTCCTGATTACTGAACATTAGCTTCTTTTGTTTTCAGTGAAAAATGTGATCTTTCCTATTTTGTAAGACTTGTGTGCTTCATGGTAATGAATGCCAAATTCTAACACCAGGAACAAGGCACCTTACTTACTCTTAAATTGAAATTGTCAGGATTTCTGATTTGCCTGCCTGGATATCTGCTCTGTTCCATGTAGATAAGTTCTGATTTCTTGGATCTGTTAGGTTTTAAGATGTCCTTCCACCCTTCTTTTCAGATTATTCCTGCGGGTAGCATGTGTCGCCTTTGGCACTAGACACTTCTTTGTAGTGTTAATCTGCAAGTGTGGGACTAAAGCTGCTACTTCCTTTGAAAGAGCAAATTACTTGCTTAAATCTGCAAAGAAGGTGACCTAAATAGGTCCTGAGTGACCTACATAAGTATGCACACTGAGCAACTTCATTTGATGTCAGGACTCTCTCAACCTAGTCTATACTGGGGGAAAGGCACCTCTTCAGGTGGCTCTTTGATGTGTTCATGCTTTAGCCTTCCCCCATTTCAGTGTTTGAGGGAGTTTCTATTTTTCTTGTTCTATTTTAAGTGTACAGCTCAAGCTTTGTTAATTGCCCTGAGTCACAGGAGTTTTAGTACACAAAATTGTCTTCTTTCTCCTCATAATCTTCATTTCAGATAGCATTCCTTATAGCTGATAAGGGATCTCAGATAGTTAGTAGCACCTTATTGTAAATGAAGGGATCTCAAATAGAACAAGTTTCTCAGATGGATAGAATTAAAAGTAAAATCTGGAAGGAGTTTCCTTTTGTTTGAGTTTTGTCTTCTAAAGAATGGTATTTCTGACCAAGCAATTCAATATTGCTCTTTATTGCAAAGATGCTGTTACTGGTCTGAGCAAATCCTTTCAGTCATTTGAGGTACAAACTGATAATGTCAGGCTACATCAATCTTTCTAGCAGGGATGAAAGCTGTCTTTATTAGCTCTGCTGGGTATTGATTGTTCATCAAATATAGTTTGTCTGAATCTGGGTTTCTCAGTAAGATGTTCACCTTGAACTTGGCCTGGTTTTGAAAAGGCAGGAGGAGTCTCCTTCCCTTATTATCTCAGTAATCATCCAGTCAGTGGTCTTTCACAACCTCCATCCATTGGGCTTTATCTTTTGGCCTCTGTCCCTGATGACTGGGGACAGAGCAGCTCTGCTGCACACCAGGCTGAATTAAACAGCAGTTTGGGGTTATGTACTTTGAACACAGCCATGGATCTGCTGGAGATCTGAGCTCTAGAAATTACTTTGCCTTGAAGTGGAATGTCATGCAACCATCTTCAGGTTATGAGTGCTGTGTTTTCTTTTCAAGCATAAGGTAGGAGTGACCGAACATGGTAAAATGGTTGTAAGATTGTAGGATTGGTGCTTTTGGGAAAACAAAATATCTCTGAGCTGTTGAGAAGCTGTTAGACATATAGTCTAGAGTGACTGACTACTAAGACATCAGTCAGGGATGCAACTAACATCCTTCATGGCCTCCACATTTCTGTATGTGCATTTTTATTCTCTTTTATTCTTTTTATTCTCTTTATGCATTTTTATTGCATTTTTTATTCTCTTATGATATAGAAGCAGCAGTTGGAAATAGAGCAATGGTTAATAAACAAGAGTAAAATACACAGGAAGTGTAGAAAATTTAAGGAAGTTAAAGTAAAATCCAGGTTCATCAAGACTGACAGTAATAACATAGTATGTTGACAACAGCTAAAGTCATAACAGTAACCAGATGAAATATATTTGGACACTTGGGTGTTGTCATTTCACTTTTGGTAGGCACAATTCTATGCTCTGAAGGTAAAGTACTTTTTCTGGTCCCTCAAGGGCTAAGGCACTTACCTCTCTTTATTTTGCAATATTTTTGCTTCTGTTATTTTTCTTCTTGTAAATATGAAGCTTGTATTTGTACTTGAACATAGCAAAATCCATTGAGATTTGGCCATCTTGATTTTAACTGAAGTTGCAGGTTCTACACAGAGCTATAAGCATAAGTGGCTTTCACATAAAAGATGGTAACATTTTTCACCATGAAGGAATCAAGATGATGATGGAGACTTCAGTGTCTTGTCTGCACAAGTTGCCAGAGCAGAGCACTCAGAGATTGCAGGTCTTTGACACACTGAGAGCCCCAATGAAGGCAACACTGGAGAGAGACTGCAAGGAGTATTTGCTGCATTCTTTTGAAACATACAGCACAGGCTGTTCTGGCTTGAGTGCTGTCAAACACTTCAGGCAGTGATGTGAATACCACATCACTGAATGAACCTTGTTCCCTTCTTTACTAAGAAGCACAGGTTTTCCAGTGTGTACATTTGCCTTTATTTCTTTTTATTGTGATGGGTAACCTTTGAAACACTAACCTACAGGACATTTTCTTCTTGTCATGGATTTTCAGCACTTAAAACGCTTTAAGCCAGCTTTAAAATATTTCTTTATTCCCACTCTCTGCTGCTCAGAATTATATGCCATTTAAATTTCTAATCATATATTTAATTCTGTCTATTGTTCTAATCCTTTAGAAGAGAATTCAAGCAGGACTTTTTTGAGGAACCATTCATCTTGTCATGTTTTCATGGCAAAAATCTTCTAAGGATATATTTCAAATATTAAAGTAAAAAAATAACAAGAAATACATGAAGTTATTATAAAATCTTTACTGTCATATTATGGATCAAAATAAATATTAAGTTCTATCAATTTCTGTGGCAAGAAAGGATTTTGTATTTAATTATTCAAAGAATAAGAAAATAGAACATGTTTCAAAAACTTTCTCAGCCAAGATATTTCAGTGCTGTGAAGAAATCAGTTTTGCTTAGAAACATTTTTCCGTAAGAATATGTTGTTTTCTATGATCAGTAGAAACCTGGGTCAGCTCCTATTTTACTGAAGCACACTGGCTGACAGTTGCCTCACTCCCTTCTTGCATTTTTTTAATATTGGCCCAATATTAAAAGTCCCTCAGTCTTTGGAAGCTTTTCTCATCAGCACAAGACTTAAAGCATGCTGGTATTTGTCTGTGAAGTACAACCAGTAGATGCTTTAGGACTCTTGGGTGCAAGTTATGCAAATTTTCTGGCTTAAAAGTTTAGCCCTCCTAAAGGTTGTTTAATGTTCTTCTTTTGGTGGCTGGGAAAGTATTACCTCATTCTTCTATGATATAAATACATCTAATTCTTTCCAAGTGGAGAACAATTACTTCCACTGTCTTTTAGTGGATTTACTGTCTAATCACCGGGAAATGTTTGTGAACATTTTTCCTGCTATCACTGTCTATAAGTTTCATATTGTTCCTTGGTTTTGCTGACCCAGATAATTTTTTTATTTTACTTTTTTATCCTTTTTTTTCTGCTGCTTTTGTTTTTATATTACTTTTATTTTCTTCTCTGATGCAGGATTTCTGAAAACCAAAGTTGTCCTTTTTCCTCCATTGGGGCCCTTTGGCTTCAAACTTCCCTTTGTGCTTACAGCTGACAAAATACAGATATGTGGTTTAATTCCACTTGTTCTTATTTGGAGAAGGTTTTTTTATGAGACTTTTACTAGCACTTAATGCATTTCACTGGTTCGTGGTCACTGTTGGTGAGTTCATGACCATTATTTCCTACTGTGAGAAGAAATTTAGGCTCACGTATTAAAGAAGTTCCAAAAATTCATTTCCAGAATGACTAAAAAACTTTAGAAATCTAAATGTAGCATTTGAGAAGCTGATCCCTGAAGTGGTATTTTGTATATTATCCATGCAATTTTTATGCCTGCAGTAGTTTTAGTTCTTGGGGGCTTTTCTGCAATTTAGGAGTTTTATTATTTTTTCTTGTTAATACTAATTCAGTGGACTCCTTCAGGGATCCCTTCTCTTTTTAACCTTCTCCAGGCTTTTAATCATATACTGACAAGTCTTTATTCAACATTTTGGGCTTCTCTTTTAGTCTAACACAGAGTTTGGCATCTGGGCACATTTTTAAATTCCTTTTGCTTGCCTGAATGGATCATAGGAAATAAAATAGTTCATTTTTTTTTAAACTTTGTTTTTTTGAGTGCTTTTAACCATATTTTGATCACTTAGTCCATTATGATTGTCCCCGAACAGTTGCAGCTAGGTTTCAGTCCCTTTTTGGCCAAGATGATTAATCCTCCGTTTATTTGTGTTTTTCAATGTAAGTGACCAACTCTTCAAAAAGAGAATTAGTGCATTTCAGAAGCCATGCAAGCTGGCAGTTCATTTTAAGGGAGTTAGTCCTGCTCCTGGGGGAGCTCCTGACTTCTCTTTCTTGTGGAAATGGTTCAGAAAGAACCTGTTTTCCCCCTTCATTTCAACTTTTTTGAAGCTAAAGGTTGATGTATATTTTCATGTGTTTGTGTGTGTAAGAAGGACAGTGCTGGAGCTCACTGTCTTCTCCCACAGGGACATGGCAGTGTCAGGTTTATGGTTGGACTTGATAATCTTAAAGGTTTTTTCTAACCAAAATGATTCTATGATTCTATGTAGACACAAACATTTTTAGTATAGAAATAGATATATATCTCATAGACACATATTTATGTAGAGACACACATGCAAACACATACATATCTATTTCCCAGGGTCAATCACAATAATTTTTTGTACCTCTCCTCCTGATGGCCCTTCTCTGAGTTTCCAGCATCTGTCATTGCTTTACCAGTCTCAGGTGGGAACCAAACCCCTCAGTGCCAGTCTCTGGAAAAGGACAGGCACTGAGCAGCACACTTGCAAGACCACAGCTTGATTTGTAATCTTGCAATCCTAATCTGTGTTTACAGCTTGTGCTCTGTGAGGTGGAGTCCCTGGGACACTTGTTTTATCTCAGTGACTCAGGAGGTGACTTTAGGCTGTATGTCAGAAAAGTAGCTTTTATGAAGTGTTTGTGTGATGCCTGCCCTTAAGAATACCTGAGTCAGACTGTGACAGGCACAGTCTGTACACTAAGGGAAGAGAAATGTGGGTGTGTGAGCTGTGCTCTGCCAAGTTGTTTAGGTTTTGTGCATTGCTCTTTAACCTTGTTTTATCCTTTTTTTAGGGATTTGTGCCTGGTCTGTTTGGAACATCACATGGAGCACTTCAGTTCATGGCCTATGAGGATTTGAAAGAGAGATACAACAAGTACAGAAACAGAGTATCAGATACAAAATTGGTATGATGCTTGAGAATAAAATTATGTTGTGGCATGTAAACAAATAGAAGTTGATTGCACTTGTCAGGTTATACAGCAGCCAGATGTACAAAGTATTGGTACATTAATTGAAGTGCAGAATATATAGAAGGAAATAATACTTTCTCACTTTTTAGGATCAAGCAACTGGTTTTCACTGTTATTGAAAACCAACTTCTTATTTTGGCAAGTGTATTGAGAATTTTAGAGGAAGGAATTAGGGTTTTTTCTTACTTTGTGGAACCAGAGGGTGTGGTATTAAAGCCTGGAAAACTGTTTGGATGCAACTTGGACAAAGGTAGCTACTTTTGGAAGAAGTGTTTCTCGTGATGGCAGTGAGAAGGCACAACGTGTTTTACAATTACTTGTAGCACTGCATGTAGTAAACACTGACATTTCTTCTAATGTATTGTATTATGAGGGGGAAAATGTAGAGTACTGTTTGGTTGTACATTTAAAAATCAAATAAGATTTTGGGAACTAGCTAATTTAAACCATGCCTAAGGTAAGCCTGAATATTTTTGTTGCTTTTAGAACACTATGGAATACATAATGATGGCAGCTGTATCCAAAATATTTGCTGTGGTAGCAACATATCCCTATCAAGTTGTGCGAGCTCGTCTCCAAGACCAGCACAACACATATTCTGGGGTGTTTGATGTGATCCGCAGGACATGGAGGTAGGTGTGCAAAATTAAAAGCCTGCATGCTGGAAACTGAGTTTTACAGGATCAGAGCTACCTTTACTGGCTTCTGTGCTGACTTGCTGAATCAGTACAGTTCAGAGCAAACAAAGAGTTAGTTGTACAAAGTCGTATTCTGCAAGATGCCACCAACAGCAACAAGCTAAGGAGAGAGGGGTAGATAGGAGAGAGTCAATGCCCCCCTGCAGGTTTATTTGTTTCTGTTGTTTATTGTCTCCTTTCTCTCTTCTCCAGCAAAATTCACAGGCTAAAAACTAACATTGTCATGGCCAGTTTGGGACACTAAATGAAGTCTCACTTGAACTGCTTTAGCTTATCACATAGGACAGGAGCCTTGTGCTGCTGGGAGTTGTGGCTAATCCAAATTCCTGGCAAGGTGAAGTGAGCTAGCCAGAGCTGATTATACTGATGTCCCTGGGTTACCCTGCGGCCTTGACTACATTTGTAGTCCCAGCCTCTAGGACCTTTAGAGACCTGTGACCTCACACCTATTCATATCTTCTCACAAACCTTCCCTGAGCTCCACAGTGCAGGGGAGAGTTTTCAGACAGACCTGTGTGGTTACTGAGAGTGGCCACCTCTGCATGTTCATCCATTGCTTTGGGCATTCTGGCTTGCAGCATACTGCTGGAGAGATGGGAATGGAGTCCTGGGCTGTGAAGAGGTGCCAGCTGAACAAGTGACTGAGGCTGTGTTGTTCCAGGAGCCCCCGTGGTTCAGAGGCTGTACAACCATTTCAACTGGAGGCAATTCAGAGCAAAAATAGCTCTGATGTGTCAGTGCTGTGCCCTTCACTGCTGCAGGCTACAGGAAGGCTTATTAGTTCTGGTAAAGTGTAGTACAGCCATTCTGGAGCCACTGCTGTGCTCATGATGAGATAAATGCAACTTAGGGAGGGTAGTGTAAACCACACCAAGCATTTCTCAGGGTCTCTGTTTACTCATCCTTCCAGGTGTCCTAGGCCTGCACCTAAAGAGCTGAGATTTAATGTCTCTGAAACTTTTTAACAGCCCTAGGATAACACACTGATTCAAATTGGGTCAAAGAGATTCTCATTTATTGGCCATTAGAATCAAAATTCTGGAGGGCATGCTTAAATTCTCAAAAAATGAATACTGACTTTTCTTAGTTGTTTAGCTAGTTCTCACATTGCATGAAGAAAGCTAGTAAATTGCCTTCTACTTAGTCAATACCCACAAGAAAACACTCAAAGCCTGAGCTAAATAACTGGACTACATAACACTATTATATGTTCAGAAGAAAAAATGATGAGTTAATACTTGATGTACTTTAACAGCTGTCTGAAATTGTAATTTTTAACCTGAAGTACATCTCTCAATGGGAGTGTGAGAAATAAAATGCCAGGCTTTGTTTTATGTCTCATTTTTTCTATTAAAAGACATTAATTAAAACAATTTTTTTTTTTTGTCTTTAAAGGAAAGAAGGTGTTCATGGATTTTACAAAGGAATTATACCTAATGTAATCAGAGTGACTCCTGCCTGCTGTATTACATTTGTAGTTTATGAAAATGTGTCTGGCTTTTTACTTGGTTTTAGAAAAGAAAATAATTAAAGGTACGAACTTGTGTTCCTAGGAAGGAATCCATCCTTTATTTTTTATATTTATCATCTGGGAGAAATTTAGTTCATCAGTCTTCTTTGACACTTTGAACTGATCTGGTATTTTGAGGAAAGAATGTAGAGACAATAAACCCTGCCAACATCTCCTCTGTGGAATGTTCCTGCATTGCTGCCTTCCTCTCTGAATCAGCTGTGTCTGCTTGAAGCAGATGTCTGCAACTGTGAAATAATAGTGCTGTGACTGGGTGAAGGCAACTGCACAGCAATTCCATTCATCCTGGCCTGCCTGGAATAACCCCCTAAGCAGTTTCAACAAGTCTCAAGATAACAGTTGGTGAAATTCTGCTCCTGCACAAGTGGAAAACTTCATATGAAAGCAACCCTGGGGCCTGTCAAAACTTTCTTAAATCTCTGAGTCTCATTAAAACAAGGAATGTCACCTGAATCCACCTCTGTGTTATTCGTCAGATTTTAGGATATGGAATGCTCCAGACTCCATTGCTCATCCAGCACAGAAATGCTGCCTCAGTGGGGTGCAGTTTGGAAACTGAAATTGGGATTTTTTGAAACAGCTGTCCATTCTTGTGTTTGAATAATTGCAAATCTGATGAAACTCAGTTCTTGTCTCATACAGGACAGACTTGCACTGTGCTTTTTGACTTGATTTTAGCAGCTGACTGATGTGCTAAAAGTGCATGTGTTGCTGGCCAGTTAATTAATTTTCTCTCTTTGCATTCTCTCTCCATCTCTCTCTGTGCCAGTCTGTCTCCATTAATGATACATCTGACCAAATATTACTAAGTAAATGTATATTTGAAAGTGGGCTTACATTTTAAAAATGAGGATTTTTTTTCTTGTAATCCCATAGTGATGGAGTGTTCAAACCAGTGTAATAGCAAATAAGACCACACTTTCAATAATACTCTCTGGAAAAAAAAAGTTTCTAGTCTAAAAAAATCCTGTGCACAGGAAAAGAGTGTTCATATATTGATTGGTAACTTACTGATAAATTAAAATGTAGTACATCTCAGTAAATTTGTATAATAATTATGAGTTTTTTCCACACCAGTAGTTGCCATCAAGGATATGTACTTTTTAGAGTTCTGTGTTTGGTGGTTTGGGATTTTTTATTTCTTTAAGACATTACTGACCATAACATCTGCTGTCCTTAAGAAGATACTTAATATCTAGTATCATTTAACCGGGAAATAAGTTAGCAAAGGCTATCCAACAGTTAGAGGGAAATATCAGTTACATAGGGAGCAGAATAATCACTTAGAGAAGTTTCCTGTTTACCAGACTAAACTAAAGCAGAGAACAACTTTTAATAAAAAATTAACAGATCAGAGACTGGGTTTAAATTTTCAGTTAAAATCTGGAAAGCTACAGAAACTACTCAGCATTGTTCAGCAATCCACTCGTTTTTGTAGATACTATTGCCACATAGCACATTTTATGTATTACTAACTTTATTAGTAATTTACACTTCCACAATTCCATCCCCTCTACTGATACAGTTGATAATCTCATTGGAAAGAATAACCTCATCTGGGGCCAGCATTGCTGGCTTTGGTTTTTATTACGGAAGGTTCCGTGTGTATTTAGCTGAAGGTAAATTTACCATGTAATGGTAAGGAAGTTTATCATGTAAATTATATAGATCCATAACAGCAGCTTCTGCCTTTGGAGGGTGCTTACCAGGATTTGTGTGTTTTGTGGTGCACAGAATGAATTTGATGGAACACTGAGTTGACTTTACCACCCAGGGTCCAAAATATATTGTGAAGATATCACAAGAGAGGAAAAGCTGTGCATATAGTACCCTGGATTAGTGTGCTCTGGCCCAGAGCAGCTTACTTGTGGCTCAGGATAAATGCAAAGACAGGCTGTGAGCATGTGCACAATCACTCACTGTATGTTAACTGGCGTTCTGTATGTTCACACCGCAGCTCATAGTAACTTGTTTGTGTTCAGAGACCTTAAAACCATCGTCCAAGCCAGTGAAAACATTACAGTTCTTCAGAGACAAAATACCAGCTGTGTAACTTGCTGGCTTGCAGCAAATCTCACACACCATCTTGCAGCTGGGCAAGCCCCAGTGCTCCCCTCACTGCAGGCATCCTCCCCTGGTATCTGCAACAACAGCTACAGGCAAGAGCTACCCATCTGGGCTGCCTGGGGGGAATCTTACAGCCTGTTCAGGACAGATGAGATTTAATCCTAAATAGCTGAAATAAATTCATTGTCTCAGATTTAATGGGTTTTTTCCTTTAATTTCTGGGAAGAGTGGAGAGTTTGCATGTTGTACATGCTTTTCGTGGGGTTTTTATTTCATTAATGTAAAATTGATTTTGTAGTACAAACATGACTATTGTTTCTCTTTAGCATGTGTACAATTTTTAAAAAATATTTGAGTATGTTATTTGGAGTATTTGGAAGAAAAAAAACCACTGAAGTTTATGGTCTTTTGGCAGGATTGATCTTGTCACTTGTCAAACAGCTGTGATATCATTGTTTCATTTTACCAGTTCACTTTCTGAAAGCTTAGGCATTTCAACCTGCCTTATTTCTGTATCTTCTAAACTGTTTAACATATCTAGCTTTTAACTAACACCAAAGTGATTCTATATATCTGAAAGGCTAAATCCAGGAAAATTATTTTATTGGAGCAGTGAAATTAAGTGTTGTAACTGTAAAATTATTTACTGTGTTCATCTTAGTAGTGGAGACCAGTCATAGATGTAACACTGAAATCTAGTCTGTCAAGAAGCAAGAGAGGGAAGGAGAGCTTAGACAGTCAGGTTTTGCTCAGATATTCATAATGAGGTATTTAATACTTACCACATTGTCCAGATCACAGTTAAGCCACCAGGAGTTTGTTGAGAGACAAGACTGTAACAGCAGAGCATCCTTTTGTGCAGTCAGGTTTACAGGAGTGAATTTTATGTGTGTTTTCTGAAGGCTAAAGCCAACACCTGATTTTACTTTCTTAGAACTTTACCCATAAAGCCTTCTAAAAAAATCGTGTATCATGACACCATGTAAAATGCATTAAACAGATTAATGCTCAATAAAATAACCTGATTTTTTTTTTGTAAAAGGTCTTATTTATTTGATACAAAAAGTTATGGTTAATTCTAAAAACTGTGGTATTACATCAAAAAAAGAAATTTAAAATGTTAACAAACTTGGTTTTGATATTTATATTCTAAAATGATTATTACAAAAAGCCTCTGCCATGTGCAAAACAAGGCAAAGGCTACACATGCAAGGCTTTGGTGCCTTTCAGTCCAGTACTTGCATCCAACTCTATTGAAATAAATTCCAAAAAAAAAATAGTACAAAATTTAAAAAAAAAAAAAAAAAGAATTATAAAAAGGGAGAAAAGGGAGGACAGTTATTTTGGCAGTTCTTCAATGATGATTCGGGAGACTGAATTCCATCCAGTAGAAGCATCTCCCCGTGGATAATCTGAGCACGTCCCAACCCAGATGGCAATATCCACCAAGCCAGCATTGATCCCTTCACACAGACCTTCCACTGGTTAAACACAAAAATCAGGTTACCTCAGCAGACACAATCCCTTTGTATTTCACAACTGAAGGTGGGCACAAGTACTTACGAACAGCAGTTTGTTGCAAGTTTGTGCTATTTAGTTAAATGTGAATAGTTTTTAGAATTTTAGAACAATTTCAGAAATAAAAAACTATTATGTAGAGATGTGGCAGCTTCAGTTACAGCCATGCAGTGTTTCTGTCCATGCTGCTGTTTGACACTCATTGCAGTACCTGAGGCAGATCACAATCCACAGGATGGCTAAATGGGAGGTATGCCTGCTGCTTTAAATACCCAAATTTACACACTGGGAGCTGGAACATGGCTTCATACCCTTCCAGACATCTTTCTAGCAGTGATGGGAGGGGGTGAAGGCTCAGCCATCCCTGGTTTACAGCTAAGCCCTGTAAAGGTGACTGCCACCTTGTAAACTTTTCCACTCCAAAGTCACTGCTTCTGTATAAAGTTCCACTCCTGATACCCCACTAGCACCACTAGCTGAAGGTGGGGTAATGAAGACTGGTCAGCTCTACCCCATGCAGAAAAAATCCTATAATAGCTCTAGACGTTATGTAGTCATGCAGTACAGGGAGGAAAATGGAGAAAGGGCACATATTTTACATTCCCTTTTCTTAGTGTCATATCCTTTTATGTTGAATGAATTCATTAATTTGCCTCTGCTAAGCAAATGAGTAATTGCTCCCAAATATTTCCCTTTGGAGGTACTTTTGTGCCCCACCTGAAATCAGAGTAGAAATTGCAGGAGGGATGTCTCATTTTTTGCACAGATAATGTGCAAATATCTATCACAAAAGTGTTTTAAGCCAGGATAACACTGTGTACTTGGCAGTAAGGCTGTTTCTCCATAGACTAATACAGCACAGAATATCTCTGTATTCATGTTGTGGCCGAGATCAGTAGACCTGTCTGGACAGAAATCTCTTCCATTTCTAAATCTCAGAATATAAAAACCACAAAAACCACTGCAACAAGAAAGTACCACTTAATAAATAATTATAATACTGTTACTTATCAATAGTCAGCTCTGAGGCAGCAGAGTAAGAGGAACAAGTGTGGGTTGGCCCCTCTGCCTTTGGCAACTGCTGCCTTCTGCACCTCTGCTCTCCCAGCATACGTACCTGAAGAAGTTCTGTGTATGTTAATGGTGGAGTTCAGCTCTGGGCTTCCTTGATCTAGGTATATGATGGCCTCGATGGGCAGCGGCCCGGCACACTCTGCCCCGTTGAAGGTGAAGTACCAGCGCTGGCAGCAGGCGCTCCTGCACTTGAGGCGCAGCGAGCCGCTGAAGAGCACGCGGAGGGCGCTGTTGGAGCGCATCTTGGTAAACGTACACTCCTGCCAGGAGACAAAAGTGCTGTGCTACAAGCCTCTGGGCCCGAGCCTATCTATTTTCTATATGTTTATATTTAGGACACAGATTTTAGAGTATGTTTATTTCAAAATGTTTTGGCTGTTCTCTTTAGTCCCCTCTGGCAAGAAAAGAAATAATTAGAGCCTGGAAAATCCCTTGCGGTACAAAGATGTGAATCAGAACAGCGTCTCATAGATGGTAAAGGAGAGATGGATTGTGGAAATTCTTAACTTTATTTAGATAACACTTGCTGTTAAGTTGGTAGGCTAGTTACCTTCTGGGATTTATGTAAAGGGATATAAGAAAGAAAGCTGCACTCAAGCCACAGAATCACATAATCATAAGGATTGGGAGGGAGCTCTGAAGATCATCTAGTTGATCCCCCAAGTCCTTGCATGACAAGACAGCACGATTTCTGTCTCTGCTAACAGAAATCCTGGAGTTAACAATTATCACAAGATTTCTGAGCAGTTTATACCTAATAAAAGCTCCACAACTGAAAAATTAATACTTTCAGGTTTTTAAGTGGTTATTAACCTGTCTTTGAAATGCTGGATATCATCAGAAACAAAAAACCAAAAAACAACAACAAACTAGGGACAGTTCTGCAAGTACAAGGCAGTGAGAAAAGTCTACTGAAGAAGTTGATTCTCCCTCTAATCATAGCATAGCAGTTAAACTGCTATGATCACTCTGCTTCATAGCTGGGATTGAGCAGGGATTTTTCCTAGAATTTTACACCTGGGGCTGCAGTGGAGGACAGACAGTTTGTATCAGTCTGGGTGACACTGGCAGTTCTGTTCCAGGGCAATGCTCATCCTCTGCAGTAGCATCCTGACACTGAGTTTCAGTGAACAACCACTTTGAAGCAAGAGTTGTGAAGATGGATACAATTAACAAATTAAAGATGTTCATCCCTTCTTAAGATTGATGTGGTAAAAACCTTGCCCTGATTTGGGCAAGCTAGAGGTACTTTTTTGGCACTGTGACTTTCAGCCTTACAGTAACAGATCTGGTCTACTAAACGTACTCTTACACCAGCTGCAAAATTCTTCCAAAACCCTATTTCAGAAATGCAACAGGCACATAGCTGAAACATAGCTGAGAGGAATCCGAGGCAGCTAAGCCTTTGAGGCGTTCACCCTTGCATGCAGAAAAAGGCCATGGCAGGAAATGTGTGAGATGGATGCTGCCCGGCTCACGGAGGCAGACCTGGAGCCTGCTGTGGTTGGTGCAGCCCCTCGGGGCAGAGCCGGCTTACCGCGATCTTCCCAAGGTCGATGCCGTAATTCAACGCGCTCCACGAACACTGCTTGAAGTTGGGCGTCCAGGACTCCTCGATGCTCTCACGCATGCACTCGCCCTTCTCCCCTTTCAGCCCATCCCGGCCCGGGATCCCAGGTGTCCCAGGGATCCCGTTGGCTCCTGGGTTTCCATCCCGTCCAGGAACTCCACTGGGGCCTTGTAAGCACATGCCATTATACTGGAAGACAGAACAGATCTTGCTGCTTCCATCCCTTAATTCCGAGGCTAACCAAGTCAAACACAAATGAATAATGGCAAAACACAAACCCCTGCTGTGCTGCAATGGCTATTCCTGCATCTCTGAGAAAATGGTTCCACAGAAGAATAAAAAGGAAGAATATATTTTCAGGGATAAGCAGTGCCAGCAGAATTTGCTGTAAAATAAGATGCCATCTTTTTAATGAAAAGATATATAAATCCTAGAATTAAAAATTTACCTAGTCCAAGAATTAAAACCTGCTGGAAAGCCTCAGAAGAGTCAAAACATTTCAATACAGAAACAAAACAAGAAGTCACATGTTAATAGTTGCTTTCTCCTAACCCACCATTACTTGTATAATTGTCTATGCTAATACTTTTTCGTTATTATTTTTCCTTTTTTTGTTGTTTTTCTCTTTTTCTTTTAAGGAAGTTTTCCATTTCATAGAGCACAAAGATTGACACCACTTTTCTTCTGTCACTACTCCTCTGGTACACAACCACATCATGATAATCAAGCACCACAATTCAGACTCCAATAGGCACACAAATTGATGGTGATATGGATGTGGGAAGCTGCACCCTGGAATAAAGCTGAACTCAGGAACCCTGTTTGTAATACTGGGAAGGCACACTAACATCCTTATGTGGGAGGAGGGCACACTAACATCCTTCCTAACATCACAGTCTTAGGAAAGGTCAAATGTTGCTCTCCCAAACTCCATGTCAACACAGATTGCCTTCATACTTCATGAGACTTGGGATTGCCCACCTTGGAGAGTAGATCTGTGAAGCCCAGAGCTCTTTCCCCCAGCAGCATGAGTGCAGGGATGCAGGAGGACCACTGGTGTCAGCCAGCATGGAAATGCTGAGCAGGAACCTGCAGGGGCTGGCCATGACTTTTACTTCATGTGCACTTCACCATCTGGTGACTGCCTTCTCCAGTCTTCATCCCAAATCCTCACAGATAGCTGTATTCTGCTCTTCCACTTTCTCACATTTATCTGTCTTCATCTAGTTTAAGTCACCTAATCCCCAGCTGTTTCAAAAAGAAACAGTGCTGCAGCTATTCCCCCTCATGCCAGCCATGCCCCTGTCTGCACTGCAGGAGCTGTAAACTACAGCCCCTGTCCTCTTTCCTTTGTCAGACTGGTGAATTTTCTTCACTGAGGCTGTGCCTTTTCACAGGCTTTGCACCTTTTCACAGGCTCTGGTGTGAAAACCAGCAGAGCCATCACAGCCTTAGCTGGAGCCACATCAAAAGTAAAATCAGTGACTATATGGAGAGGTCTAGTAAGAAGTCAGATAAGGGTTTGACTAATGGTTGCTAGCTTTCCCTTACTACCTTCAGCAAAGAAAATCCTGCTAGCTAAAGTCAGTGGAAATATTGGAATATTTTCATGAAGAAAAGCACGTTTTAGAAAAGTTAGCTGAAGAGAAGGCTGGTTCACAAAGCACACCAACTCAGGAGAACAATGCAAGGACATTCCTATTTCATACAGCACCAGTTAGCTGGTTTTTCTATTGCTTTCCCACTGGATTCTATTTGTAATAGTGACTGGCCATGGCTTTTGCATGTGGTTACTCACCACAGAAATCCTGGATGTGGAAATAGGCAAGAGCTGGGGGCAGGCCAGAGCTCTGGCCTATTGCCCCCATCCCCAGAGACACCGAGAGGGGCTGGCCTGCCTTCACAGAGGAGCTGCACCCACAGCCAAACAGGGAGAGCACCTCAGCCATGGCACCTCCCAAAAATAAATGGGACCACAAGAATCACCTGGGCTTTGGGCTCCACTCCAATTTAATTGTCTGTCTTGCCAAGTCTAGTCTTTTTCATGCTTTCTTAAGCTGAAAATGCATAAAACATATTTTAAACATCCACTGAAGGCAGGATCCCCCCTCATTCCTGCCTCCATTCTGCCCTGGCAGGGTTCCTGCTGAAGCAGTCTGCACAGCTGGGCTGTGCACGAGTCAGCTGCCATTGATTTACCCGCACTTTGCTGCTCACTCTGCTGCACCCAAAAAAGCTCATCCATGTGTGCAGACTCCTGATTCTCAATTCAATCCAATTTCCACAATGAAAGTGAAAAGGCAATGAAGTAGTGTGAAAGGGAAGCTCTGCTAGCAGTGGTGCTTCCAGCACACCACTTTAGGGGATCTCTCTGGAGATCACAGAAGAAATGGGCGTACCACTGATTTTCTATAGTTGAACGGCAGTCCAGCAGCTCACAAAAATACCTTCACATCTGCTTTCTACATTCCAAGGACTGGAAAATTTCCCTCCTGTCATCTATCCCTGAGATGGGATAGTCTCAATGCATTCAGGTTTCTAGTAGCAGTGGAATTGCAGGCAGTGGTGTGCAGTCCCTGCCGCCAAAGGAAATAATGCATTCATGCGACTCCCAGGGAAAGTGTGTTCAGTAAGAATGCAGAGAGTTTTTAGAGCATGCAGACAGTGTTTCTCATTACTATTTATCCACTGGCATTTTAGGAGCTAAGCAGCAGTTAACTGCTTATGTTGGAAGGACTAAACTGCATTTACTGTTTACTGGAAGGGCTGCAAGCTTTCGGCGTTGCCCGTGCAGCAGGAGCCAGCCCACTGCGCTGCCTCGGCTCCCGCAGCGATGTCCCCCCGGCCCCGGGCAGGGCAGGGAGCGGGGGCTCCGCCGGCCCCAGCCGCCATCCCCGACCCTGGCCTGACGGGGAAAGCACTAAAGCACACACCGGGCAGTCGACAGCCCGCGGTTTGTGTCAGCGCCTGCTCCGCATTTTCCTGATTCAGCACAAGAAGGGTGTAATTAGCTGAACCAGGAGATGCCCAGCAGCGCGGGACCGGCGCTGCCCTGCCTGGAGCGGCCTCGAGATTTTCCGAAAGCCTCTGATCTACCGCTTTTTTCATATCTTTGCAAAAACAAAGCGCCTGCGTGACTCCTTCAGCCACCCCCCGCCCGCACGGCTCCCCCAACACCTCCTCCCGCCCCGCTCCCGGTGCCCGGCCCCGCCGCCCTCACCACGTCCACCACCTCCCGCTGGCGGAGCGCCTTCTGCTTCCCCTNCCCTCGGGCCGGCCCCGCCGAGCTTTCCCCGGGCCATGCCGGAGCCCCCGGCCAGCCCGGCGGCGACGGCGCTGCGGGGCCGTCCCGGGCTCTCCCGGAGCCCCTCCCGGCTCTCCCGGAGCCCCAGGCAGTTCCCTTCCACGTCTTCAGGTGTTTTCTCGGCAGTGGTGACTCCTTCCCGATGAAGGAGCTGTCTCTGCAAGAGACCGCCTAACGCCACAGCGGGATCCTGGTGCGCCGTGAGGGGGAACTGGGATAAAGCATCATCCGGGCATCAGTCACAGATTTCATTTTAACACAAGGCAAGGTAAGGACACAAAATCCTTCTAGACAATGGGGATTTTGGACTTTTTCGAAAAAACTGGTATTGCCAGACTGAACATTGTCAATTTAGTAACAGAAAGAAAGTTCTTGGCTACCCAGTGTAAACCATCTCATATTGATTTCATTTAAAATCATATTTTGCTTTCCATCATTCTAGAATTGAAAGTACTGTAAAATAAAAGATGTGTCCTCGAGAATTCAAAATAGAAAAAACAAATGTTTGAGAGGTAGCTTCTGTAAACTGCAAACTCTGGGATTTGTAGAGGTAGAGTTTCCAGAAGGGGGAGATAAGCTTCAACGCTTTTCTTTTTCTGAAGTGTTTAACAAAACCACACATTTCTCCTGCAGGAAAGAATGCTACAAGAAGTTGAGTCATTCAAATAGGCTGCATGGAACTACGTTTTTGTGTAGACTGAATCCCTTCACGTGGCTCTGCACTTTTAAGCCGCTTCTGCCTTTCTCCCCTTTCCATGTCTGTGCTGGTGGAACAGCAGCAGTGAGGTGAGGTCTAGACCACAGGTCAGTCACACTGCTGTCATCAGCCCTGTTACACGCTGTCCTGAGAACGGGGACTGACATCAGCCACATTGCTGAGGTGAGGGCTCCTATCTTGTGAAGAAGGGCAGTGTTAAACCCTGCCAACTT
>VWYP01020888.1:32017-62651 GCA_013400435.1 Pycnonotus jocosus
TCTTGGCTTTTCCTGGTGGTTTGGTGACTGCCCATTTCTCTCCATAGAGAATCTCATCACAACTGTCAGCACCTTCAGTGGTCTTTCTCAGGATAATCTTGCCTACTAAAGTTTTAAGAAAAAATAAATTAATTTCCATGGTGAGCCCTGACTTCAGCCAGCCCAACACATTTGCATCTCATCCACTCACTGGCACATCACACCTGTCAGTGCCATGTCTCCACATTTCACAGGTTCATGTGTCTAGAGTATTTATCCCTGCAGTGCA
Source organism: Pycnonotus jocosus (assembly GCA_013400435.1). Lineage (NCBI taxonomy): Eukaryota > Metazoa > Chordata > Aves > Passeriformes > Pycnonotidae > Pycnonotus > Pycnonotus jocosus. The sequence goes on from VWYP01020888.1 coordinate 32,286, forward strand.
TCCACTTGTTCTTTACTTGGAAATCTGGATCACAGCCATGCCTGTGGGAATCTGTAAGGAGAAGAGCAAGTCCCAGATAGGACTGTGTCCAGTGGGCAACATCAGTGACTCAAACCCAGTGCTCAACTGCTTCAGCTTCCTCAAAGGCTCCATCTTCAGTCATTCAAGACCTACCTGCACTCTTGGATAGTAGGTACGGTACTACTAGAGTTGGGTCTGGAGGGAATGCTTCCCAGACAGCTTAAGCCTTCAACTAATAACTAACTCACTATTAACTTCTTGTGATCCAGTTTCATGTGGTAAGGTAGAACATCAGGAAGATAAACTGGGACACACATTCTCTTTAGTCCTTCATACACAATCAACATGGAACATCCTTTTTCTTGTTAAGAGCCCTTTGGTGGCTAATCATCTCCCTTCAAGCCTCTGACAAACCTACTCAATGGCATTAGAACATTTTTGCTGTTTCTCTTCACCTTGTGTGGCAAAAACAAGTCCTAAAATACCTTTCCCCTCAAAATAGCTGATGTTGTCTTATGCCTATTCTGCTGTACCTGAGTGTGCTCTCTGGGAGGGAGGTGAGTGTCCCTCCACATCACCTCTGCCCAGTACTAAGTGCCTGTTTAGCACTGCCTTTCCACAAAAAGTGCTTTCTTCCAAACAGCAGGAACTACTTCCCTTGCCAGCTCCTGTCTGGGCTAAGAAACCAGCTGTGACCCATTTAATGAATGTATTTAATGAATACTTGTTTAAGGATCTCATTGGCCATTACTTTATTTCGACTAGTAAAACCCAAAAGAAAGCAAACTTTTATTTCACATTTTGTTTCAGTGATCAAAGTTGAAATGCAGGGAGTAAATTTTAACAGAGAGTTCAGATTTAAATGTTCTGGCATGTTTTTTATCTTTTAATTATACTTTTAATCTCAAGTGCTTTTTAATAGGAAGTAAAATCCAGTTAATAAAAGTGGATTTCACAGACGTACATCAGAAATATATTCTGAGCTCCATTTCTAGGTATACAAAGCAGAAAGCTCATGAATGCATAGTATAAGTTGCTTTAATTAAACTCTAGTCCATTAAAAAATACAAGTATGATAAGTGTAAAGGCATGAAAGAGTAAGTGCAAAAAAAGGTAATGTGCAGGAAATAACAGTTATACTCATGAGACTCTGAAATACCTTTGGTGCCAGCCATCTCAATTACTGCAAATACCACTGGTTAATACTGGCAGTGAGCTTTACCAGTGAACGCAGGCAGAGAGCAGCCAGATGCCTTCAAAGACTGATCCAACAAGTGGCCAGTGTGAAGGGAAGGATGCAGAATCTCTCCTTTGATGTGCAGCCTTCTAAAACAGCATGTTGAGACTGGGTGGTCAAACTCCACAGCAAAACAGGATTCCTCATCCTCTTCAGCTACTGCATTTTTCAGTGTTTTGCAGAATACGAAACTCATTTTCATTAAAGAAGTTAAACTTTGCATATTTTTTTTTCCTATTTTGCTTCGGAATTTAAACTGGATTTGACTGTTTAAACCAAATATATTCTGTATCCTGTAAGGAAAAAGGAGCTACAATTCTCTGTAAATCAGCTCAACAGTTGTCAAAGAAAATCGTGTGATACTTTAGCTTGTTAGTGCTCCACTGCTGAATTGTTGGGGTTTCTACTTCAAAAAACCAGAAGGACTTAAACAGGTTTTAAATACTGCAGGTATTTTTTTTCTTCTCTGGTAATAGCACTTTTTAAATGTTACAAACATTATTTTGTTTATATTTTCAAACTTAGACTTATTTTTTCAAGTATGTGCATAGATTTACAGTCTAGGTAAACTCTACCCTGGTTTTCACTAAACACATTTAGCAAAATAGAACAGTAAGATACAGTATAAACATGTACCATAAAAGTACCATACTGCTAATTTCAGGTGCTGTTTATTTCACAAATCAAATATCATTTGATTTGCTAAATTTATTTTGTCCTTTAAAAGATTTTCTATGCAACCAGAAAATTCAGTGCAATCCATAATTTGAAGTGACTTACTACATCTTTGTTCAGAGAAAGACTATTTGGCACACATAATTCCAGGTTTGGAGAAGCTGTCAGTATCCTATATTTTACCTTCTTGCAAACAGTGGCACCTAACGACTAAAATGGCTGTATCAAAGTAAATAGTTGGATTTAGAGTACATCTTTGAGAAGACTGCCAGCTTCCATCAAACAACTTCAGCTGATGGAGATGTCTCAGGGAGAAGCTATTCTCAAAGATTCAGACAAGCCCTTTTAACATGAACGGTGTAACTTCATTCAGATAAGAGGAAAGCAAATAAATAAATACCTTTTGTTAGAGAAGCTTTTTATGAGATTCTGCACTGCCCCTCACCATAAGGCAGTCAGTCTTCCAGGCCCTGACTCATCTCTGTGCCCCTTTTGTTCCAGTTTCTTTCCCCTCATCAGTGATGTGAGCATCAAACATCATTTTAACTTCCCATTCACTGCTCGGGTACTTGGCAGTTAAAATACCCAGAGAGGTCACAGCCTCTTTGGCTGCAAGGATCCCCCTGGGAATTCAGTCTCTTTTGGTACAGCTGCTCTGGAACACACAAAGTGCTACAGTCTCAATCAACTGATGCATTTCACTGCCAATGTTTTGATTATTGCTTCGTATTCCACACTTCTTTGATAATTTATCTATTTTTAAGCCCACAGTACTGCTATAACTTCAAAATTACTTTGCATTTATCCAGTTACCACAAAAACAGTTTTTTTCCAGAACTTCCTAAAAAGGGGGAATAACATAAAAAAATTTAAAATCAATATTTTAAGAAGGTGGCAGCATGAGCAGTCTGGAAATACACATTCTGCATAATCTAAAGGAGATCTTTGTAGGTCATGAAAGAAAAATGCCGTAAACATTAGGATGAAAGACCTAGTTCAAGTTCTTCACTCCTTCACAAGTCTCTGTTCATGCGAACAATTCCCAGCATTGTTCTGACTTAGTTTCTCACACAAGAGGAATAAAAACATTGCAATACTTATTAACTCACATAGCCCTACTAAGAAATACTCATGTTTTAGGTGCAAAAATACTACAGTAGTAGGTAGAGCAACAGACATGCCACATCTAGTTACTGAGAAATATCCACTCAGAAGCTCTTACTATATAACAGCATATTTTATTACTAACAAATACAGTAATAACAAAACTACTAAACGTGTGTAAAGTTACCTGGTTACAAACAGAACTAGAAAAATGAAGGGTATTTAGTGTGCCTTTTCACAGGAGGTTTCTCATATCTTTCTTACTGTCCACTTAGTAGCAAGAATTCTTGTATTTTTAATGGGAAAATTCTAAAAGAAAGATCATATCCCATTGAAGGCAATAAATTACAAATGCTAAAATGTAGATACTGTAACATAAAGGTAAAGAAATTCCATTTTTAATGCATGATGGATAAAACAAATACTTTGGTTAATCAGAACCGTAGTTCTTGCTGTTCCAGCATTTACATGTCCTTTATACCATGCCATATTCATTGTTCAATGCATCACCATGAATGCTGCCCCAACTCACAGTAAATTCTCTACATAATACCATAACATCGAGAAATATTCTTACTAGTGGTCAAATACTAGATGCTGGACAGTCTTACAAAATGCACTGACATTTAGGTTTAGAAAACAGCAAAATCTGTCTCCAAATTATCTCAAGTAATAAATCCCATTGGATCTTTAAAAAATCTTGACTCGAAGTCAGACAATGAAATTATTATCCACATCAGCAGTACTTGCTCTTAAAAACCACCTAGTGTAAGAAAGGCTATATGTATTAAGGCCTCTTTGATTTAGAGAAAATATATTGCTGTAGCATAATAGAAAATTAGGCTTTGTAGAAAATTAGGCTTTGGAGGAAAAGCATTAAGGCTGTCTTCTCAGTAAACAGATTGTTAAAGAAACCTGCATATTAATAATTCAACAGGTATTTGCAGCAGTTATCTGCAAGATATTTCTTTATAGCATTAAAAAAAAAAAAAGAAAAAAAAAAAAAAAAGTTTTTTGCATAGAAACAGCCTGAGATGAGCTGTCGCTGCAGCTCAGGACAAAAGCCCAAAGCCTGCACGTCAGACTGTGCCCACCAAGCCCAGGAGTCTGAGGTGTTCCCCTGGGCACCGTGCCCTGGAACACCACACCAGGAGAGGCTCCAAGGGGCAGCTTTCTGAGACAGTGCTGCACCTTCTGCACCATCCCTGCAGCAGGACCTGTCACACCCCAAAGATCAGTGCATGTTATGGATAAAGGTCCAACCTGCTTTTCTCAGAACTGTGCCATGTTGGCTGAGCACCAAGGGACTGTTGGCTTCAGCAACACCCTAAGGGAAGCACAGGAACTTTCCCAATTTGTACAATACATACAAAACAGTAGTTCTAAAGATTGACCTTATGCAGTCACTTATTTACAAAATCCATTTTTATGTACAAAATAAACTGCTATAATTTCAGATTCCCTTTCATATTCAGTGTACGAGCTACCATAAACCAGTGCTATAATTGATACAGCATGATGCATTATTTAGAGAATATTTAGAAATCTGTGCATCACTTATTTAAGTGATAGTGTTGTTTGTGAGACAGTAAAAAAGAGAAAAAAATTAACAAGTTTTGAAAAATATTGAAGAGGCAGATGGAATTTTATACTTTGAGAAGTAACAGTGCTTTCTAAGCATTGTTTTAAGGCAATTCATTACAAAGTGTTCTTTATATAAGGAATAATATTTGTCTCTCATATTTTTCTTACATTATTGCCATGTTCTACAGAACTTCAATTTCCATTAGTCCTGGACAGGATTAAATACAGTACATTATTGCTAGCTGTCCCTACAACAAAACATACATTTTTTAAGTGCAAAGCAGGATATGTGTGTTTTTTAATAAGGCACAGAATATCCATTATTTCCAGTATAACAAAGAACTCATGTCAGTTTTATGTAATGCAAATGTTCATACAAATTTTCAGTCTTTCAAGGATTAGAACTGTTTCCTGAATCCAACTCTCTTCTGGTGTCTGAAGCTGAGTAGACAAGTAGTGATACAGAAGGTGACTGTGAGACATCAGGTATTTGGGAACAGCTCCTTTGTAGTGAAGGGGATTCACTAAAATCATTTTTAGGAGTTATTCTGTAAGTAATGAAAAATAAAACACAGAGTAAATTTTAGGCACAGTTTAATTTACATTACACTTGAAAAAAAAAAGAGTAGTGAAATCATAATATGTCTTCAGCTGTATTCTTTTCAAAATGCAGCACAGTTCTGTACACTTTTCCAAGCCTATGGCCACCACTGTTCTTTTTCAGACCCATCACCTCTCAAAGTGATTGCAGTGCAGTCACAGGTTTCTTGAGGGTCACTGTTCAGTAAGGCAAGAATATCCTATAAGCTGAAGCTCCAACATGCAATGCCTAAAAGGAAAAGAAGAATCCTACAAAAATACAAAACAGCCTGCATGCTAAACATACGTGGCCACAGTCTGCAAGTTCTCTTGACAGTTACTGAAGGTCAGTTGCATCCTGAGAATACTCTGATTCTTCAAAGAAACAGAAAACTAACAAAAATAATGGTAATATATATAAACAAAGAAAACACTGAGTTCAGGAGCCTTACCTTCCTTCACCTACTCTCTTCACACTCTCAGCCAAAGTATTCATGTGACATGTGCTTTCTGGTTTGTTTCTCCTTTCCACCTGATCCATGGTCAGTTTAGCACTGGGTAATATTTGATCTCCACTGTTTTCACCTTCCTCAATCCTTCGGGCTGATGCTCCGTCTCCCTCTATCTCCTTCTCAGATGTCTCTGGAGAGGTTTTAATTTCTGCCACAGTTTCTTGGCTTAAGTAATCATGATTAGTGATTGCTACCGCAGAAGTTCCATGATTAGTTGTGCCACCTGTACTGGTCCCCATGGACTTTGAAATTACTTTCAGTCTGTGTGAAGTTGACTTATAGTGCTTCTTTTTATGTTTAACTTTGGAATTGTGCCTCAAGAAAAATTCACATGATTCTTGCAGCACTCTTCGACTCTCACTGATGGGACTGAAAGAGAGTACAAGGACATAACTGAACAAAGAAGATAACCTTAGCTATAATATAATGAAGAGCAGTACACAAAACCTTAAAAGAACAGCAACCAGTGATGTAATCTGAGCTGGATGTTAATGAACACAGGGAAAAAAATTATATGTGAAAAGAGGAGAAAAATTATAATGGCTCCAAAGTAATTTCTTTGGATATAAATAAATAAAGCAGATTTCTACATTTCTTACTTCTGCAAATAGGTCCAATGACTACAGTGAATTAATGACCTACTAGAGAGCTCATACAGAGCTCATAAGCAGCTGCATTACTAATTTTATATAGAATCAACCTCCTTCAAATGAAAAAGGTAAGCATTGTAAAAATGACTTCATTGTTTTTAAATCCTTGCAGCTAAAAGCAATTAACATCTGAAACACAAGAAAAAAGTATAGAGGAAATGGAAAAAGAGGGGAGAGGGAAAGGAAGCTATAAATTCACCACTGAGGAATGTAGATGTAAAATAAAAGGAGCTTAGAGATTACTGCCTTGGGAAATCCAAAGAAACAAAATGATCTAAAACCACAGTATGATTTATAAGTAACAGATAATCTAAAAAGAAATAATCAAGCCATAAAAAAAACTGAAAAAAATGACAACTACAAGAAATGGAGACAAAATTTATAAGCTGTTTAAATCCATAGATAAAATTTTGCTTAAATTAGGCAATAAAATGGAATTCTTCTGTTTAAAAAAAAATTGCATGACAGTAAATGTAGTACTAAGTACTGTGTGAAATGAAGTGGTCACAACACATGGAAAGAACTAAACTGATGACTGAAATTATCTTTCCTCCTTTGGCTGTGAACCAGAGATGTATTAGCCAACACAGCAACATACCTTCTGCTCTACAAAAGAGAAATCAACAGAGGAAAATATTTTCTGTATTCTAGAGACTGTTGCTAAAAGTTCACTGCATATTTAAAATTTCCCCAGATTCAAATGGAATTCTGCTGATGCTCCAAACAGCATTTATAGTCTGAGGACAACATTTTGATTACCTGAGCTATATATAAAAAAACAAGTCTGAAAGCCAAATTTAAGTACACACTGTAAAAAAACAGAGAAAAAAAAATTTCTTACTCTCTTTTGCGATTTCTGTTGAAGAAATTGGCCCATTCAGAACAGGTCTTTTTACTTCCCACCCAGAACACTGGAGATATGCCAACAATCAGTGTTAGCAAATATTTCATCAGAAACAAAAATATTTCTGGTCTTGCTAGTGCCTTTGCCTAGAAGATAACAAAATTTAATAAATGCAAAGAAGAAAATATACTCGTTTATTTTTTCTAAATGAAGAAAACAAATAAATTTCTTAAATGAGAGACTTTCTCCTTTTGACTGTTGTTTCTCTGTTGAGGCTTGTACTGCGAACAAACATCAGACATGTACAGACAAGTCATATATGCTTCAGCTGAATATACACACAGAAGAGATCTGTCAGAAGGAATTGTTTTTTGGGTTGGAAGGGACCTTAAAGATCCTCAACTTCCACCCCAGCTGCCACAGGCAGAGACCAGGTTGATCAAAGCCTCATCCAGCCTGGCCTTGAACACTTCCAGGAATGAGGCATCCATAACTTCTCTGGCAAATCTGTTTCAGTGCCTCTCCACCTTCAAAGTAAAGGATTTCTTCCTAATATCTAATCTAAACTTACCCTCTTTTTCAGTTCAAAGCTATTCCCGCTTGTCCTGTCACTACATGCCCTTGCAAAAAGTCTCTCTTCCTCTTTCTTGTAAGCTCCCTTCAGGTACTGGAAGGATTAGCTGGGAGTTAATCTGATTAGACAGCATCTTCAAGGAGCTGCAGGGAACTACAGTAGCTTTCTGTTTGTTGCAAAATTAATCCGCCTATTTGCAGAGCTGTATCATAGGAGCTGAGACATTTAACTCAGTGAGAGATCATTATCTTGGGCTCTCAGGCTGCAAATTTAATTTATGCCACTTGTCTTATCTGCCAGACCCATCTATGAAAGTCACTATTTTTGTTAGCCAGGTAACATTAGCTACTTCAGTTTGTTTTTACTTGGTTTTCATCTGGCAAATGTAACAAAAGGCTACAAGCCAGCTCAGGTAAGCCAAGGCCAAGCACATCTCTTCAAGCTATTCCACAATTAGCACACACTGTCTACTATAGGGACAGATCCCATAGAGTAGATCTTTGTGTAATATTTAATGTTGATACTTCTTCCTTCCAATGGGCTAATTAAAGGCTAAAAATACATGCTCTGTATTATTATGCCAAGCTGTCACGTTTAAGCACTACAAAACAAATTATTGATTTTTTTAAAGCATAAAGTCTTGTTTTCAAACTCGTATATTCTGAAGCATTTAGGTTTATACAGAGCTCAGAGTAAAACGCACTGGAAGTCAAAACACACTTATTAAGAAACAGTATTGGAAGTCAAAATAACCAAGTTGTCATGAGCTGTGCTAATCTCAGCCTATACTGACTTCAATCCAGAGGATAATAAATGATGTTTAAGAACATAAAGAGATCAATCCTTATCATTCCATAATGCCTGTGTTTATATTCTTCATTTTAATGATAGTTTATTGCAGCAAAAACATTGAAAGGAAGTGTAACACAATGAAAGATGAAACGAGACACTTGCATTTCTCTTAGTGATGTAGTCTTTTTATACATTTGTTCTTAAATGTAAAGAAACCATACTTTTAAGTATATAAAACTCCCTGCAACTGCAGCAGATTTAATCCACTGAACATAGGCAGATTTAAAAATCTTTCCAAGTAAGCTGGATTTTAACATGCAAATATTAAATACAATCACTTCCACAATTTTAAGTTGAGTTTTTTTCCTTTATTTGCTTTTTTTGGTTCATTTTTCAGTATAGAATTATTTGCATTTCTGAAAATCAGCCTGCAAACAACAGCTATTGTGGAAAAAAATATATGGGAAATTTGTTCTGTAATTTCAAATGGTTTACACTTCTACACTCTGAAGAAAAGAAAAAGAAAAAAGCAATTCTAAATCTATGGTTATAAGCAACATTTAAAAGCCAATTCAGTCTAAGTTTTCAAGAATCATTATTCCAGCTTCAACTGAAATTGATGAAAATTCAACTTATGTACTTTGATACTGAGCTTGGCACCAAAGTACTAGGCAAATACTTTTAGAAACAAGTATCATGAAGAAGGACCCTCCTCCATCACAATTTGCAACATGAAGTTCAAAGATCATAAAAAAGCTACATATTCTGTTAGAGCTGCAAGTTGTAATTTAATTCCTGAATGCTACCAATTTGATTAAAATTTTCAAAGCAAAAGTAATACTCCACTGTTTTTGACTTAAAGAGGAATTAATTACTCCATGTTTTTGACCTGATTATTTAACCTGAAAATAATTTACTCATTGTATTGCAGATATGCAAAAAGCTTTTTCTACATAACTTTACAGTATTATTTATAAAGGAAAATGTTACTTACCTGATAAGGGCAAGGAATATGGTACTGGTCACAGTGGTCAAACACCCAAGTAGTTTCCCAGATCTTCCGGTTCACCAGTTCATAAACATAACATCCAAGAAGTGCTACAAGTGGCACCAAATACAAGCCACTAAAGACTCCAATTCGGATCATGAATTTCTTGAGCTTTTCCTGGTTCCTGCCATCGTGCTGGATGACCTGCCGCACGTGGTTTAGAGAAATAATGCCAGCTAAGAGGAGAGAGAGACCGAAAAAGACACAAAGGCACAATGGCAAAAGCACAAAGTACAGAGAGGCGTCCAGGTCATAGAGACCCACAAAACAAACTCCGCTGATATTGTCCCCTTCCACCTTGTTCATTGCAAGGAGCATAATTGTGAGAAAACCAGGGATTCCCCAGGCAACTGCATGGAACCACATGGCCTTTTGTGCAATAGCTTCACAGCTCCATTTCCTTCCTGCTGCAAGGAACCAAGTGATTGTCAGAATCACCCACCATATTGTTCCTGCCATAGTGAAAAAGTACAAAACCATGAAAAGGACAGTACAGGCCTTGTTTTGGGAGCCAAGAACAACCGTTTCACCAATTTCTAGCTTATCATCTGCCTCATTACAGGCAGTTTTGTTTCCAAGTAAAAATCCAATAAAGTACATTAGAGAGACTATGCTGTAACAGACAGAGTAATATATGATTGGTCTCTCTGGGTACCTGAACCTTTTAACATCAATCAGAAAAGTTAGGAATGTGAAAAGCGTAGCACAAAGACAAAAGATTGAAACAATTCCAATGAAGCTTTTTGCCACATCCAATTCATAATTTTTGAAGTACATATTGGGACATGGGGGTGCACACTGATCAATTCCTAGAAACTTGTAGCCTTGTCCATTGGTAGTGTGTAGGTGTCGCGGACACCAGAATCCATAATCCCTTCGGATCTGGCTTGGGGTCTTCTGAGTTCCATGTACATTTGTGGTTACAGCAGCCGTGGCAGGAGCAGTCTCATCACAATTGATTAGTCTGAACAAATAAAGAGAAGAGGATATATTTTAATAGCCCTCATTCACAACTAGAATTGCTTCTTAGAAATACGAGAAAAATCTGATCCTAAGCACTGTCAAATTTTATAGATGATGCAAATGTGAAATTATATGAAGAAAAAAAATCAGATTGCATTACAAAAACCAAACTTCAACTATCTTCATTTCAGAAGATTTCAATCGCATTTATTTAACTGTTGCTTTCTAGCTGTTGTTTTATAGTTTATGAAACACTACTCAAATTGCAATCATTCTATACTTTAAAATTATACTAAACTTTTACACATGTACATAAAATATTTACAGTAGGTTTTTTTTTAAATTTTTGATAACAGACTGCTTGTGACAGCAAAAAATATTTTCAAAATGCAAGCTTCAATAAAGGAAGAAGACTGACATCATAATTGATGACTAGTACATGATTATTATAATTTTTTGTGTTGTATTGCTATTTCATTGCCAACAATAAACTACCTAACTGAAAAAAAAAAACCCTAGGTAGAAAAGCACTGTAAAAATTATTAGTATTTTAGCAATTTTCTAGCTCTGTGATGTTAATTTAAAAATTGCTCAAGACTCAACTGCTCCAGGGTTTAACTGCACACAAGATGTGATCTTTTTATATGGGTAATACCATATTAGCAGCATATTATCCAGCATATGCTGGATGTATCTTCAAACAAGATTATATAACTTAAGCAGGTAAGCATTTACTCAAAATGGGATTTATGGTTGCATGCATCCCAAGTTTAAGTGTACATTTAAAATGAACAAGTTTTGCATTCTCACTTTTAAAGTAAAATTCTGTTATCTCAACATTCTTTGTCAAACACTATTACAAGAGTCTCTCAATTCAGTATCCAAGCTCAGCTCCAGCTAAAAACTCCCCCAGTTCTTTGTTTTATTGCACTATCATGCTGTCCAACCAAATCCAGATTAATTGTTAAGAAAACTGATTCTACAGCAGATTCTTTTATTAACCACGGGCTGGAGCAGTACATGTGGAAACAGAGCAAACTTCATTCACTCATTGTCTTAATCAGCTTCACGTTCATCTGTAAGAATATAGATGTGTGAACTTCAGAATTCCAGTTACTGCCCATGCTCATGCCAGTTCCTTTTCCATGGGCTCCAGCAGCAGGATCTCTGCTGCTCTAAGAACCTCTTGGACTTCTCAGAACATGGACATGCACTTTTCAGTATTGGCTACCAGGGAGGTATCACTTCACATATGAACAGGAAAGGTTCATAGTTTACAGTAAATGCTAGCAGTAATAAAATAATTTAAAGCTGCACTAAATCCTGCAAAAACCATATTAAATGTCACATTAAAGATACATTGAATAATTGGATTCACTTGTAACTGTCCTACTTTTTCAAAACACTCCTTGAAGATATCTGCTGGCTGAGGGGCACTATTGTTGCATAAAACCTTGCAGAAGATGGGAGAAGTTAAATGCCTTCTTCTCTTAAAACTCCACAACTTCTGTTTTTCTGCAGAACTATGGGAAATGACATTAATGCCACTTGTCATATTGACTCCAATATTGATTTCTACCAGAGGTCATCCACAGGACTACTGTCCCAGCTCTCCCTCAACCCCATCACAGATTAGCAACCGCACTGTAGGTTAGAAAAATTATTTGAGTTTCCACTCTCTGCTCCTTTCCTATGCCTCCTGACCTGATGTGTGTTAACAAACAAACAAACAAACAAACAAACAATCTGGCCTTAATAATTTATAAATATCCACAGTTGGAGGTCATAATCTCAAGAAGATTGCACTGGAGTGCTTCCAGTGGTTTCAATTTAAAATACGTAGACATCTTTTCCCCAAATGAAGTATTAACTTTCCTCTATCTGAAACAGACATGAACACCTTTGAGAACAAGGTGACATTTCAAAAAAGAGAGTTCTGGCAGGCAGTACTGGAAAAGCAACATAAGAGCAGGTTGGCACATTTAAGTACTCAGGAACAAGATAAGGTTTCTATTATTTAATGTTCTGTGTCTGTTCAAATACAGAATACTCTGTATTTCATTATCTTATGAGCAGTTACTTCTAAAACCCCTAATAAAGTAAGCATAATAATCTCTAGCATACAGATCAGAAACCAAAGCAAAATCTATGCTGTAATATATAATATTTTAAAATTTTAGAAGTGTATAGTAAAAAAGCCACCTCTTGCAGGGATCTGATTATTGAAAAGAACTGCTGCAGAACTTGGTTGCAAAAAATGTCACAGGTCACAGGTGATCATTTGAATAACAAAGACGTTTTAATAAAGAAATGGTCCCATGCATAAGCAGTGGAGGGTCAGCACACTAAGAAAGTCACAGCAAAATAATATTTAACATTCTGCCGCAGACTTGAACTCAGTCTGGGTCAAACATGAAAATACCACTCCCACCACCTGTCAATATGAAAAATACCTGTTACACTCCAGCTCTTCAGGCCATGCAATTCCAAAAGTGTCCATCAGCTGTTTACAGTCAGAATACACTTTCTCACAGAGGCTTCGACACGGGTGAATCACGTGAATCTGATCTAGGCAGGCTGGGACAAAGGCTCTGCACAGAAATGTGTGGACGTCTGGTGAACAGTGAAGATTCATAAGAATAAGAAAAGGCTAAAGGGAAGGAGAAGGCTTTGGTTAGCAATTTTTAGAAGATAATTCAAAGCATCAAAACTAACTTTCATCACTAGGGCTCACATTTAATCCTATGTAGGTTTGAAAAGATCCTAGAAAACAGTGTTTGCTCAGCAGTTTTGAAAAAGCAAAACCCACTGGCCTGAATGGCAAGAGGCTCTGTTAGCACTTCCAGCCCTTGTCCCAGGATCTTGGACAATCTTTGGATATCCAAACCTCATTTTTCCTATTTGACAACATTAGAAATCTGAAAGGTATTATGAATGCCCAAGATATTAAAAAAATTACAGTAAAACATTCAGTTTCTTTGTACAGCTTCTAAACAAATGCCCTGAGGTTTTTCAAGGTGTGTCTGTTCCTGTAGTTCCTGTTAGATTACATTTTCACTCTTGAGTGGTGTGTTGTACTCATCTTCTCTCACACTAAAGAATTTTTTTTTTTAAATTAATGAGATCCAAGTATTATTTCTTATTTTTAAACATCTCATTTCAAATCTCCCTCAACATGACTGAGAATGTCTTTGCCTGGATTACCAAGTACTAGGCAGTGAGTAACTGATGACTTTTCTTACTACAGAATTCATAGAATGAAGTTTAACTTTTTTTGCTCAATGCATTCAATTGCTTATTCACAGTCAGACAGGCTTTTAAGTAAAAAAATCCCCAGCCTTTCTGTTCTATGTTTTCTCAGCTTTATTATTAGGGTAAATTATTTTGGCCAAAATACTACTGTATGTGCAAATGTTATGTGTGATGTTAAACAGGGATAGGGCATGCAATTTTCAAAGTCGGCCAAGCTTTTAATAAGATTTTTATTTAGTAAAAGTTTTATTTAATTCTTTACCATCAATATCTATGTCTCTCAAATATTCAACCAAAGGCTGTAAAAGGAAGGATTAGATTCTGAGTCCAGAACAGTATCCTTATTTTTTTCAGCTTTTAAGTAGCCCATACATATATATCTTTACCCAAGAAGCAAATCTTACTACTGAACATGCTGTTTAAAAGAAGAGACATTGATACATAATTTTTCCCTTACAAAATGGAATATCTGCAAGTCTTTAAAGGACCTTGGAAATACACGAATGTGTGGGGAAGAAGGAAGAAGATAAGGCAGAGCAAGAAACACATAAAAGTGTTTTACAACAAACCAAAAAAAATGTTGGCAGTACCCTTCAGAGCACTCCAGCTGTGTGCTGCATCTGCACATGCCATTAAAAGAGCCACACAGAAGTTTGATCCCCTCTCTGAATGTCTCCTCTTGAGCTGCCTTTGCTGCGACCCAAGATTACGGTATTTCATGACAAGGAGAGAAACTTCTGGTATGCTGTGTTCCATAAATTGGATTATTTCCTAAAGGCTGCACAGCTTCAGATGAAAAAGGTAGTCAGGAGTTTACCCTAAATGGATTAAATTTCCTTTGCATAAATATGATGTTTCTTTTCTTCTCAATTGTTAATTTATATTTGCTCTGTTCTTCCTGGAACTTAGGATAAAGACAATAGCCTGGGTAGTCATATTGAATTGTTACAGAAACTGAGTTTTATTTTGACATTAAGTATTGCAGAAATTGTCTAGGTTGTTGTGAATTCTTCCTTTTTGTCACCCATAGTTCATCTCACTTGACTGAAAAGTAAAATTAATTTTCTAGAGCAAGTTTTGGACTACCAGCCAAAAACCTTTTCAACACTTCAGCAATATTCTCTAGAAAAGTAAAAATTTTTTGAAATCCCAATATTTATATCAATGAAACCAAGTTCACTCACAGAGATATCTTACCAACTATTTTGATAAGCAATGAAACAGTTTTTAAATAGAATTTTCCAACATAGCTAATGAAGTTACATATTTTAAACTTGCTCCTTTGATAGAGAAAGCATAAAGAAAACATCTGGTGAAGAAAGTCAGGACACAAAACCAATCTTTACCCCTCCAACAGAGTTTCTGTCTTATGAAACTACTTAAAAGCTAAAATATCACAAGAATCACAATATGTATAAAGATACTGGGTATTAGAGGTAGACAATAAATGACAAGCAAAAATAAAATGTTTGCAAGAGTTTTGCTAAAGCATGTTCTCATTGTCTAAACACTCATTTAAAGAGTATATTTTATTTAAATGCAAAACCACCCTAACAGATAAATTGAAAAATGCAAGTTTTTAGGAAGAATGCTATGTTTAGACTATAATGCAATCAGAGTAGAATTCCAAGGACTTGGCTGCCAAGAATAACTGTTCTTGCAATACTTTGTTTATTTCTTCCAGCTTGCTAAAAATATTTACCTTCTGACACCTGAAAGTATGAGCACAGGAGGAAGAAGTTTGATGTTCAGAGAACACAAGTTGACCTCCTGAGTCAGACCATTCACCTGGACACTTCACTCCACCCTGGCTGGTAGCAAGGCGGCTGTAGTAACACAAGCTGACATCTCTTCCAGGTTCCTACTGTCAAGGGTTTAGGAAACAAGCTGCACATTGTAACACAATCACTGCGTTGAGAAGGCAGTGACAAACCTTCCTTCCTAAAACCAATCTTACTCCTTTCTCAATCATTTAAGTTTAAACCCTTTGTAAAATACTACAGCAGTAAGCTGCCCTGCATAATTTAAGAAGACATTGGTGAGAAAATACTGCATTTTACCTGTTTGTTGTAACTCCTGGGGTTTTGCAGACTAATGTGTGTTTTAACAAACAGGTAACAGATTGCACTATACTTTTTCCATGTCATTTTGTCTTCCTGCTATCATTTTTATATTGTATTTATATATTAATATAGTAATGCTTTAAAATTTTATTTCTGCTCCTTTCACAATATACTTTGCTTTCTATTTGCCTTGACTAAATTTGAAGACTGACATCACATTTCCAGTGACAACAAAGACTTTCTGAGTGACAGTAACTGATAAAATACTGTGCCCACCACTTGTACAGATAGTGAGTGTTACTTTCCCCCTATATTTATTACTCTGGGAGTTATTTTCCCCCAAAATTATTACTCTGCATTTCCCTACCCTAAATCACACCTACCATTTTATTGTCCAGTTGCTTCTAGCACGATCTCTCTGCAATTCTTCAATCCCATTTTGTTTTCTCAGCAAATTTAATATCTATCCCTCTTCTAGGTTCATTTATGAATTAGTTTATCAGAGGTTTCAGTACAAGTGACTAAAGGGAACCACTACAGTCATTTATTTGGTATAGCAAGAAACTATCAGTTCAGGATTTAATACCTCTTATTGGGAAAATACATTTATCTATTTATTTATTTATTCCTATTTTTCCTCTTGTTCCTTAGGCAGGCATTAGAAAACAAAGTCTCCAATGGGTTGCCAACGGAGTATCTTAAAAAAAATATAGGCTGTGGCCATGTTTTTGGAAACTGAAGTATATATGATACACCATCTGAATTATCCCTTTCAACAGAAGTACGGAATCCCTCAAAGAACTCTAATAGATTTTACAGCCAATGAGTTTTCTCATCCAAAAAAACCTCTATAAAATGTAAAACTTTGCCTGAAGCACACACAAATGGGATTTGTAAAATACAGATTTATTTTCAGCAACTGCCTACTTTTACATTTAAGAACACCGGAAGTGTTAGTGAATTGTGCCTGGAACTCTGCTAACAGTGAGTTATCTTTAAACATGGGCTTCACTTCCAGCTAGCCAAAATGGAAAAGTTTGCTCACAGAAAATAGTATGTCTGCATTTCCTGAGGGACCATAAAAGCAAAATCTGACCAAAACCAAAGTATTTGCTTCTCCAGCTGCATAGTCTGGAAGCAAAAAATAAAGCCAAGATCACAAGCTCACTGACAGTAAGATTCAGTTCCTTCAAGGGCACTTTATGCGAACCATGGATGTCCCAACCACAAACCACATTTTACCCAAGTGGTCAGCTGGGTAAGTTGCATGCACGCACAAACTGGTGTCCTAGGCATCCATGTCTGGGATTAAACTCAGGATCATATACCATAATCCTCTCTTCAGGAAGTTCAGGGTCTGCATGTGGCACAAACACACAAAATTTGCTATTCCAGGAAACTAAGGCACTTGGCATTTCAAGCATTAGCAACCACAGCCCTGTCAAGAAGAGACGAAAATTTGCACACTGGGTGATGAGAATGTTAAAACCAGAGTGAAACCAGACTCTTGAAAAAACAGAAATGGAGCCTCACACAGCCAATATAAATCCTAAAATATAAATTCTCATCTTCTTGACAAAGGGAAACAAAACTCAGTAAATATAAGGCAAACTAGAATACAGTAACGATCTTAAACCAAAACAAAAAAACCAAACCCAACTAATAGCAGCTGTAAAGTCAAAGATGATGCAGCCTGTAACAGCAAGAAGGGCATTGCCTCAGGTATTATCAGTGAAGAACCAAGGACCATGGGATACAAACTTTCCACTAATAAATAGGAGCACCTTACTAAGTCTTAGATTTCTAACGAGGTTTGTCTGTGTTGTATTTTCTCCAGTGGCAAAGACAAGCTACCTCAGAAATCCAGTTATGGTGTGGTTCTACAAACAGTAACACAACTGAGATAAGTGAAAGCAAATGGTGCAAAAGACAGAAAAAATGTCTAAGTGCAAACATGTTCTTAAATGTGCTGTGCCAACAAGTAAATCACAATCTAGAACTGTATTTGGATCCTGTGTTTGCCATGCTTCTCTGTTTTGTGCTTAGCAGGCTTACAATTCCAAGACACAAGTTCATTATTCCACGCAAACATTCCAAATGCTCTGTTATACCTCATCTCAGTTTGATTCTTAGAGAAAAGCATTACCAGAGATGATCAGTCTCTGGAGTTTTGATGTATGCCAAAACAAGTAAGTGAAAATACTCTCCTGTACTCTGCTGATTAATATCACAGAGATACCTTTATAATATAGAAAACAGTGGACTGAAATATCAAGGTCTTTGTGACAATTCTCTATGGCAAATCTTTATTGTAAGAGGCAGGAAATACCTTGAATTGCTGAGAGACACAGAGGGCTCGAGCCTTTGTTCAGCCACTGGAGTCAGATATCTTAAGACGCTAACAACCTGTTCTAACCACTGAGCTCTGCCTACCATGTTGAAACGTTTACCTTCATCAGTCTCCTTAACACCGAGGTTAACTACGTTAAACAATGACAGACACCAACTGTCTCAGTGTTAAGCCATGTCACCTCTTTGATACAGATCTTGTGACTAAAGCAACAACATTACAACCTTGTTGCTTACATAACTGTGTATTTCAGTCACTGAAGCAAAGGCAGGCTTAAATCTGTACTTCTGCAATTCTACTACACTGAGTACCTCTCATTCCCACCTATACTAAAGATATACATATGTATCTGGCTTACAGGAAATAATATCTACGTAAATAATGAATAATTGGAATCATAGACTATCTCAAATTGGAAGGGACTCAGAAGATCGCCAACTCCCTTGCTTCTCGCAGGGCACCTTCATGATTAATAATTAAAAATTGTTAATAATTTACAGTTCCATACAAACAAACCTACTATCCAGTCACTACAGAATTGAAGTACACCCTCAAACCCTAAACAAATATATTTATAAACATGTAAGTTTTCAGATGTGACAGTCACGAAATACAGCCACTGTCAATTACAGTGCACATAAAATTATCTCAGAAGAGGAGACAGTAATTTCCTTCTCACAGAGCTGCACCACCAATTTCCACAGTATCTTTAGCCACTTTTACAATGATAATCTGTTTCAAATAAAAACAGTGGAGCAAATATGGCACGGTTGATTTAATCCTACACTATTGTTACAATGGAGTTATTCTCGACTGGATGCAAACAAGATTAGCATCACACCCAGAGAGATTAATGCCTTCATGTGATTCCTAGACAGGCTGGCAAGGGCAGCAATTTGCTGATGGCCATAGTGAATCAGCTGCCAAGAATCTCTGACTTCTAGTTCATGCACAATTAACTAAGTCATGATAAATAAATGTCCCAACACATGAAACTAAATGAAGGATGAAATTTTCAAGTTCAATAGATTCAAAGCAAAGTTGAGAAAAGACTAGGTTTTTTCTCACTGGAAGTTACATTGATGAATTTAGGTCAAAGGCAAGTTAAATACACTTAATTTGGTATGTAAGGATTTTGCAGGAGGCCGAGGCAGTTTAAGTGTCAGTGTCGTGTTTCTACATGCCTTCTAAAAGCTCTTACTTAACAGCAGAACTGCAAAACAGGAACATGGCAATGCCTAGAAACATTAGTGCAATGCCAATCATCCTTTAAACCAGCAAGGAACATGATATGAACTCATTTGAGAGCCCATATACACCATGTCTCTACCTGGGCTGTGAGTAATTGTGACAGTTTTGGCTTCTTTTTTCCTCCCTGCCAAGGTGGGGATGAATAATCAACTCCTGCTGGCAGCAGCAAGTATCAGCTGTAATCTGTATTTTTCTCAATTTAGTTAAAATTACATGGGTAAAACAACAAAAGTTTTTCAAGACTAGAAGTCACCATTTATATTTTAGCTATAAGTGTATGTAAGATATGTATTATAAATGTGAATACTTTTAAGTTTAATATGATTAGTGCATCCTGATTTGACAGAAGTAAAAAGAAAACTATCAAACATACATTAATTTGATTTCTATTTTAATAAGCTGCTTATAAAAAACAGCATTACTTTCTGCAGCTTCCACAATAAGCCAAAAGTACATGAAGTTGTGTTTAGTGTAAAAACTTTTCAAACACTTTTTAAATGTAATCAATTTGAAATGTACATTGATAAGAATGAAGTATTTTGTCAGAGTACAAAGTAAGTTGCCTCTGTAGTTTAAAAGACAATAGTTTAAGTTTCCTACTTCAGGAAAATCTGGAGTTCAAAGAGCTGGTAGAGGGTGGGGTGGCGCAGAGAAAGAAAAGGGCAGTAAACAAGCCAGTGGGAAAAACGATGCCGCTCTGGAGGGAAAGATGTTTGCGAAGATATAAGATTATTTTTGTCCTTCAACCGAACAGCAAAGGCAACACATGCACTAAGCCTGTCAAAGGGCTGTGAACAAAGCCTGGGGACAGCCCAGTGTGCAGTGGCTGATAAGCTGGACTGTGCCCAGCAGCGCTCCTCCCCAAGCCGTGCGGGCAGGGGCTGCTGCCGGTCAGCGCCTGGAGATCACTGTTTAGAGGGCAAAGGATGGCAGCTGATCCTAAAAACCCCTGTGCTGCAACGTCCCCGGGAACTGGCCGGCAGGCAGCCAGGTGCCCGTGGGGGTGGGCTCGGCGGGACTGAGCTTCATCACCCACCAGCTGAACCATCCAGGAAGGGTTCCGATGCCGGGCTGTGCAACTGCTCCGGGAGCCGAATCAGCAATCAGCAGCAAAATGTTCAACGTATTTGCAACAAGAACGAGTCTCTTCACCATCAACTCTTCACCATCATTCACCCAACACATGCAACATACATATATATATATGCACACATAATATGTGTTTGCATATATATTCTGGCCTAAACTTTCATATCAGGTATTCAAAAGTTATGGGTACACTAAACAAAAATCATACCAGGCTAAGGATAAGGTACATGGGGGAATGTTTTCAAAGGTCAATAGGACACCAAGGCACTCATGCACTTTCAAAAAAAGATAAAACAAACTCCTAAAAACTACTCCCATACCACACCTTGGCACTAAAGTTGCCCATGACAGTACAAATGGACAGACACAGAAGGATAAAGCAGGTTATTCTGCTTTTTTACTTTTATACACTCTGAATGGTTTTCTATTAACTATACGGAGTTGCAATATATTGTGAGTTGGAAGGGACTCACTAGGACCAAGTCCAACTCAAGTGAATGGCCCATGCAGAGATCTAGAAACAGAATTTCTTTCTGTAGTAATACAACTTAATTCCACACTTTCCCTTTAAGTATTTTCACATGCAAAATTTAAGAAAATATATATATGTAAAATTTTTAACTAGAGCAAAAGTTATAAACATTTAAACAGGAATATTACATCTCAGTATCTGAAGCAAACTAACGTACAACTATTTCAAATACTTCTCAAAATAGCTTATTACCAAAATTCCCTGCATTTTTCGTTCTAACCTAAATTATAGCTTGATCTAAATTATAGATATTCCAGCCTCTGCAATTTACAGTCCTTAACAAACATGAGAGCTTTTTCCCAAGTGTTACAAATTTTTAGTTACAAAGATTTTCAGTTATATATTGTATATGGTTTAGGTTTTGTGTAAACTAGACAGAGCATAGAAGACAGACAACTATAAATTAACTGAAGGAAAGTATACTGCAGGCCCTCAGACATCTAAACAGAGCTTCATTACATCTGGACTATGGCAGCACAAGAACCTCAAATCTTAAATTCTCTGTGTATTTGCCATGTATTATAGGAGTAATTTGGTTCATTGCTAAACTTTTTGTGCAGAGTTCAATGTAAAGATTACCTGTAATAATGCTGACAGACTGTTATCTTTTAAAAAGCCGCTCGTTTCAAAGAAATTCCAGCACAAGTCATTACTGCTCTGGTTCCAAAAGTCATCCAGATTCATGCTTCCCCCTCTCTGAGTATGGAGACACACTTCAACACAACAGCACCCCCCAAGCTGCCAGAGTAGTAACCCTGCACCATTTCTTTCTTGTCTACTTCAGGCAATTTTAAGCAGTCTTAAATGAAAACTTTAGTAGTCTTAAAAGATCCCAACTTTGTTATGATGTAGGAGATGTCAGTCAGGCATGCACAAGTCATCTGACCAAGCTGAAGCCCATGGAGCTGCAGTCATCTGCCTCAGCATCTGCAATCATTACCTCTGTCTTCTGCTTTCACTATTTCCAGTTGGTCATACTTTGAGACACTCCCCAGTTTTGAATGTCTGCATCAGACACTGTTTCCTTATTGTTAGCCCACAGCGCTCATCTTGGTGACATTCCCCTCATTATCCTCCCTACTTCTGTTCTAAAAACTCAAGGCCACCTTTTCTTTCTCCCCGTCATGTTACGATTGGTGGACCATATTAACCTTTGCCATTTAATGTTCTGTTTGTAGCTCCGGGTATAATCCCCAGCAAGATCCCCCACTCAACTGGATTCTAAGAACAGTGCACCTTGTACCTTCCTTGCATTAGCTCATGTGACACAATATGCAGCCGGGACATGGCATCCTTGGCATACATAGCAAACAGGTATTGCTAGGTCACCATGAGGCTGGATGGGTACAGTCCCACTCCAGAAAATTAATGCTTGTAACTTTGTATGCAGGACAACCGTGTGGGGAGTTTGGCCACTAAGTGCTTTGTGGCAGTAGCTACTGAGACTAAAATCTGATTATGCAGGCCCTCTGGAGAATACAGCATGAGGAAAATTTGGAAGGATGTGGTTATTCCCTGAAATAACTTTATCTACCAGAAGTTTAAGTACAAGAATGGTGGATTTTAATTTTTTTTTCTCCTGGGAAGTTCTTGTCTAGAGGAGAGGTATCTTTGGTAAGAGGACATCCTTACTGACCTACAAGGACTGATCATCCAGGCCTCTCTCCCCCATCTACAGTAGCTACTTACACAGCTCTCACACACCACCGGAACAACTCTCCCAACAGCTCAGCAGGAATCAGGGAAGTCTCCACTCATCTACACCACACAGCTCAGATGAAGAGGGCAGACATATGCATCTTTTCCTCTGGCAGGCAAATTACCAATGTGCTACAGCAATCACAGATGCCCACAAACACACAGAAAAGACCCAAAAAGGCAACCATGTGACAAAGTAGTAACCCATGTGACAAAGGAACCACATCTGCCCCTAAGGGCTGGTGAATCAACAGTCAACATTGAGAGAGAGAAAAAGGCTACAAAATTTGTGGTGCAGCTACTCCCACCCCCTCCTCTGGAATGCAGTAGAGAGAGAACTAAAGAGATGACACAGTAGCAGTCTTAGAAATTGTCAGCTTTAATCATTGCACTGTCAAACTCGAAAAGAAACCATGGACATTTGATCACATTCCCCATCCAATGCGGTTATTTTCTGGACCGTTTGCTTTCCATGGTCTTTATCAAAGAAGGTACAAGTTACATCTTGTAGCCAAGTTGTCACCCTGAACATCCATCCTGCAAATGGAAAACCAAGCCTGGATTCCACCTCCACCAGCATGCAACAAGGGCCCGAGCTCTATCCACTCTCCTGACCCAAGCAGTACTGTGGACAAAAAGCATCTCAACCCAACCCCCACAAAGCTCGCTTCAGAAAGGCATCAGGATCCTCTGCCTTTCTTAGGCTAGATTTGTAGATGACATAAACGTCATGAGCCTTGCAAAGATGTCCCACAGTGTACCTCGGTTCACCAAATCCCTCAAGACAATCCAGCTGGCTGTTGCCAGAGCTGCCATGGGCCGCTTATGGGTGTGAGTTGCAACCCAGTTGTTGATCCCACACAGTTTGACAGCTCACGGTCAGCAGAGGGCAAACAGCCTGGACCCACCAGCACACAACAACATACGATTTTGTCCTACTTCATCTATGTGAAGATGACCTTCAAAATCATGGTTACCACATCACCCTCAGCAGACCTATCCTACCTAATCTAATGCTACGTTTTGCTAATGATCAAGTAAAGGTTCCACTGGGCAGCAGCCTCTTCCATATAAACACTAAGAAAATATGGAAATTGCACCTGTGTCTCAAAGTTTTGTGCCCACTGGTGACTTCCCCCAACTCCAAGGATGATGTGTTCTTAGCAGACAGCTCAGCTCCCAAGCCTAACTGCCTCCTATCAGTGAAGGCAAAATAGTTACAAACTCAGCAGCTCTGTTCCTGTTTTCCTTCTCTATATAAATAGTTTCAGGGAAGCTGTTCCATTCATCCACAGGTGTCCTCTAGGAGTAGG
This sequence comes from Pycnonotus jocosus, assembly GCA_013400435.1. NCBI lineage: Eukaryota > Metazoa > Chordata > Aves > Passeriformes > Pycnonotidae > Pycnonotus > Pycnonotus jocosus. Next base: position 56,417 of record VWYP01020888.1, read on the forward strand.
CTACAGCCACAGGACTAAGTCCATCACTACCTTGATTTAGTCAGTAATTGCAGATTTGAGTGTGGAGAAGAGGGAATTGGAGACAAGGCTGTACAGCGAGACTAAGAAACCACCAACAGCTTGCAGCTACACTTGAACACCAACCAGGGCAATGCAGAAGGGACAGACATCTGCAGGAGACAAACAAGATACCACAGTAATTCTCAGAAGTCTGCTGTTGACAAAGATCTGCAAGACAGCCTTCCATAGGCAGCTTCAGACCTCATGCACAGTGAGACTGGCCAAAATCTAACCCAGAGTAGAACTCCATCTCAGGGAGCAGACAGGTGAGAAGTGTGCTAACAGCTTCACCTGGTGATCCACTCCTGAAACACCAAATTACTTGCTAGTGTAGGCATAGCCTCTGAAGATGGATAAAGAGGAGGCTCTTGGAATCACACTGTCAACACCATCTCCAAGAACCCCAGCTACCATCTCTTTGTCAAGCATGCATTACTTTGGACCCTCATGCATTCTAAACAGCATCCTTGCAGAACAAAGAACGAGGCAGTGTGATTCACATCATCAAGCAGACAAGTCCTGCTGCTCAGAGAAAGCAACAGCAGACTTTGCAGACGACTGACATGCTTAGAGCCAGGGTGATGGGATTATACACCTTTGCCTGTCTGCTTTCAGTCAATCTGCACAAGCCAATCACACTTGAAGGGCCTCAGTACTACAGACAACATGTTTCTTTGGAATACCTGAGAGCAAGAGAGCACAAAAAATGAACACACATCCCAAATTTTTATGGTATTTTACAAAATTACACTGAAAACTCCCATGTTTTCAAACCCTTAGTCAATACTTTTCTGCAAGTTCCAAGGTGATGCTCAAAATAGAATTAGTCATGTCCAAATATTCCATATTTCTTGAGACATAACCAGCAGAGAAGTCAGTTTTACTGACTTCCTTGTATTTCCTTTGATCCATATGAAGTATTTATAAAAAATACTTTGGCATCTGCCAACTTCCATTTAACAAGCATCAATTTAGCTGTTTCACACCACAATCTTTTCTGACCACTACTTCATTCTGAGAAGCTAGAAAAGTTACCTTAGTTTGTACACAGTAACACACGATGTTCTAAATTTACCACGATTCACAAAAGCCCTCCTCCCTCCATAGTACCATGGTAAAGAGACAATAAAAATGCTACAAACAAAATATTAATTAAAGACTCCTTTGTGCTTGTTCTGTTGGGTCAATGTCCACACCTCTGCACACATTCTCTCCACTTTAGGGTCTGAGGCAGCACCAGGGACAAAACATAACTCCAAGCAGATTGAGAATATTGACTGTTTCCTAAAAGATGCTGAAATTTAAGCTTCAGGTTTTAAGTACCAATTGTTCATGTATCACACCAAGTACTGCTCATGTGGAGTAGAAGCAAGAAGCAAAGATGGCTGTCTCTAGAGATTAGGTAAATTCACACCTGTGCAACTTTGCAGGCTATCCCAGTAATAACCTTTTCACAAAACAGCACTTATTTCCCCAAAACTCCCAACCTACAGTGGTAGACAGCTTTCTCCTTCCTGTGTGTACACACACACACCAATTTAAGCTTGCAGACACCAGGTTTGCACGTTTTTTTAAGTATCGTTATACTGAATTAACTTCGGATTTAGTGGAAGCAAATGAGGCCATTATATTTCAAATTTTAACTCATGCAACTTCAGTGTTAAACTTTTGAAGGTATTTTTAATCCCCTCTAAACAGCTCTGTTTAAACCGACCCCAGTTCTCACACAATTTCTGCCACTGCTGCAGCCAGCTGCACTTAAGCCTCCATAGACACACACACACAAATTCTGGCACCTGGCCATGAGCTCAGAAGTAAATGGAAAACTCACTACTGAACCATTTTTTCAGTCTCTCTGAGGTACCTCATTGTTCTCTGTGCAACATTTCCCAGTGTTTTCTACAGTCTGCTCTAAAAAGTCACTGGCAAGCCTTTTCCCTTTGTACTTCTACAGACCTGTGGATCCTGCCCACATCAGGAAGTCTTAAGGGCTTGTCTCCTGTGGACACATTCCAGAACTGCAGCAGAACAGATTAAGAGATATGAATGTAAGTTACAACACAATAACTCTCTGCCTTGATGGAATAATGCCTTCAGTTGACAACCTATTCCCAGACAGTTAAAGCAGAATTACTTTGGAATTAGAAGTGACTTGTTTTTTGTGGATGACCACGAGAGGGAGTTACATCTGTTTAAGTACAGCTGTAATGAACCAGATCTTCTGTTATATCCACTTATTTTCCTCATCAGACAAACCCTAGATCTTCCACCTCTCACAATCTGAACTAGTAGTAACAAGAGCAGTTACTGATAAACTGCTCTGAGATACAGAGATGGAAGGCATCTGCAAATAATCAGATTCCACAGTTATGCAGCTGTTTAGCAAACATACACAAAACTTCACACCACAAAACTATGTGGTTTTACTTTCCTAAAAGCCACCATTTGTTGTGTAAACAAAACTAATCCAAATATAAAGTAAAACTCAAGAAGCCAAAACTCAGTCGGTAAAGTTGAAAGCTCAGAATTAAACTAAATAAATAAATATGTGAATGGAGGGAGCAACTGGAAATTGTGTATTTTTTATTTGCAGAAAACAAGATTCCAGAGGGACTATCCTCACTAGCCAGAGCATCTATAACAGAAGCTCATGTCACGACTAACATGAGTTAGTCATCTTGCTGCTCTAGCGCTTCAGTGGTTTGGTTTCTCGCACATCACTATGAACAGCTGATATAGGAGGCAGTATTATAAGACCATGTATCAGCTGCTCTCCTGGAAGACAATCACCACCTGAGACAGTAGCTCCACATCATCCTCTCCTGGAGGATTACTATGAAGACACCATCCAGAAATACCAATGTAACACATTCCCAGCACAGCTCTTCTGGCTATACAACACTCCCCTCTGTTGCAGCAGAGCACACCTGTAGAGCCTTCAGAGTGGGGCATTGTGAGTTACCACTGTTTTGGAGAGTGAACTCCACCTTGAGGTGAGACTCATTCCCTTGACAAACCTTGGTCCTTTTGGGGAGTAAATGCTCCCCAAAAATTCTTAGAGGGGATAGAAACATAAAACTGGATTAACATTAGGACTCTCTCTGCACAAAATATTTTTGATTTCTGGAAGAAGTCTCTACCTTGGGCCTTAGGATTGCATGATCAAGCACCTTACTCAAAGTCAGTTACGATATACAGAACAAAATACTGCAGGGCTCAACCCCAAAACCCTGTGAGACCTTACATGCAAAGATGTATATCTCATGCCCAATTTTGAGAACAGGCAGAGGGAGGAGGATCAAAAGAAAGCACTTCTATAGAGTGAAAACATGTTAATAAAATTCTTTCTTTGGTATGACTGAAGTTTGGACTGAAAATTACAAAAAAAAATTTAAGCTCTTAAAATAACAGAAGCCTCCTCCACCTCCTAACTTGCTACCTCTTTATGGCTGCAAACTGAAACTAAACACTATTCCAGAAGTGAGTGACTCCTCCTCCCCTGCTGCAACACTAAGTCCCCTGAAAAGCAGAACCCTTAGACAATCCTGAGAAGCTTCTCTGTTGCAGTCAACCACGGACAAACTGGCGCTGTTACTGAATGACAGGAAGAATGGCATCAAAATATGTGACACTGGTACACACTGGTCCCTCTCAGAAAGAAGGCCCAGCAAAGAAGCACCGTAAGCTTTTACCATGTTAATTCTGAATCTAACCACTAGCAACTGGACTCAACACGAACTTCATACAGAATGGGAGCAAAGACTCTTTCACCTGTAGAGCAGCTGTCTTAAAAAATCCCTTTGACCACGTAATTCATCATCACTGCTGGACCACAAATAAAGGCAGGCAGACCACCACACAAGAGGCAGCTCAGAAGTGTCTGCACAGTGCCACAGTAGTTAGGAATAACAAATTAGAAGCCAAGCAGTGGGAATGACAGGAAACTAGGAAGCAAATCAAAGAGGGTAGGCAAATCAAATCCAAATAGACACTGTTGTTCTCTGCAGTCACCCAGCCAGTTGGCTGAGTAGTGATCCAACCCTACAGTAGTCAAGTAATAAAGATGACAGGATGGAAGGAGAGAAAGCAACAAACCTTCTCACTACCACACAATTTTTAATGAAATAGCTATACAAGAAGGTAGGTAGCTATATGTAAGGTAAGCCATGACTACTTTCCACAAGGAACTCCCTCCACACATGCACTAGGCACAAGTTACTGACAGTTGAGAAAAGTCAGCCATAGTAACCTAATAAAAATGGCTCTGTGGTCTCTCTGCCCTAGCAGCAGCATGACTGGAAGGCACAAATACTGACAAGTGCTGGCTCAACAGTTGCAGTTAACACACACCAAGTAAGAAGCAGCAGTGTATCTGAGGAGATAAAGTGGCAGACAGTGCAAGAAGCATTTCCGAAAAATGATGAAGAGAGAAGCACTGCACAGATCACAACTGAAGCCTACAGCCTGCCTTCCACCTTAATAGCCCTCAATTTGTCAGAAATCTGCAGCCAAATTCAGTTGCTTGCATACAGATGGCTAAAATTTGATACCAGAATTTCCCATACATCTACACCGGGCTGACAGAAACAATGTGAGACCAAAGCCTGTGCTATTCCAGGCTAGCAACTGGCAGCCAAACAGGGAATCATGATTATAACAAGCAACACTAAAAACATGTTTTGGCAACTGAACCAAGCTCCTCCTCCAAGATCAGTAATAAGTATGCAAATTAGATTTTAGCAGCATCCAACACCATATATAATTTTTTTAGAAACTGAAACTTAATATTCACCTCGCTTCTGTTTCACTCTCTGCATAGCACCCGATTCTGAGCTTTTCAAGACCTGTGTTAAGATTTTCCCCCTCCTACCACTGGAAAGCCATTATTAAAACAGGTTTAAAACTTGTTTTACAAGCCTCTCACCCAGAGAGACTCTCGCCTTTTACAGGTATTGCTATGGGCAAAGCCTTTCCACAACATGGCATATTCTCAGGGGAGCCACACTTACAGCCAGTTCAGGTAAGACAAGTGCTTATTTTCAGTTTAAAAGAGTGAAGTTGCTCTTTCAGGCAGAAGTTTCAGCATCCAGTCAGAAGACAACAGAATGCACAATGGAGAATAGGGCTAAGAATAACTTTGAGTGCTACTCCTTAGTAGATGTAAGGTGAGAGAGGAGCAAAGAGCATCTTCTAAATATGATTTTTGCACTGAGTTCAGGCAGGCCAGGATATCATAAACTATTTCCCCTGAGAATTTCAACAATTGCTCTGTATAACAGTAAGGTGCCTGAGCTATGTGTGATCAGCTCTGCCAAAATGCTCTGAATAGCCACATTGCTGTGCTACACCCATTCCTCTTCCACTCTAATACAGGATCCAAGGCAGGGTGGAGGGAGGAAGTCAGTAGCTCCCTTTACATAGTAGCTTCACAAGTAGCTCCCTTTACAACCAAGGAGCTCTGAAACACTCTGTTTGAAGAAACATCTACTCACTAAACATTATCAGCCATGTCATTCAGTGCAACAGGTATCCCAAATAATTTCTTAATGACAAATTTGTTACATACTATTGCGGGGGGAGGGATTAACTTACGTCCATTTTGCGAGCAGCTGTGTCCTGATCATAGTGTCCCATGATGTTTGGGAAAAAAGTCATATTATAAGGCATTCCTGAACATCTGGAAATAGTAATTGGCTCACATGTGAATAAGCTGTGCCCTTGCACCAGAGCTAGAAGTAAACTGCAGGTCGCAGAGAACACAAGTGCTCCCATTTTGTCAGGATCTCCAACTTCAGCACATTGCTCTGTTCAGTAGTTAGACAGACCGGCGTCGCACAAGGATACAAACATGCATCTTCCTCTGCTGGCTCCAGCGCAAGGCAGTAAGGCACACATCAGACTCCTCACAGCTGCTTTAGCTATCGCCCTGTTTAAGCTGAGCGCGACTTTACTAAATCCCTTCTTCTTCGAGCCTGTACGTGCAAAGACGGCACAGAAAAGTGAACAGCAGAAACAACCTGATCGCGACCACCCGTCCGAAGGCGAGAAGGCGGCTCCGGCCGGGCAGGGAGCCCCCCGCGGCCGCTCCCCGACCCCACGCACCCTGCCGGGGCCGCGGCTCGGCGCAGCCGCGCTCCGGGAGCGGCGCGTTCGTCCCTCGCTCCCTCGGGCCCCG